>JANHGN010001345.1:0-34022 GCA_024605025.1 Megaceryle maxima | reverse complement strand
AGGCAAGTCCCATTTTCCAAACCCATTTTGCTCAAAATAATAGAAGCAAAATTAAACTGAGGCTTTAAGGGATAAGTTGGTAGAGAACGAGAGGGATAAGTCGGTAGAGAACGAGTGAAAATGGTTCCCAGACCATGTCAACACTCAGCTGAGACCTCACCGGCATTTGGCTTTGCCTCCTGCTCTTGCTGGCAGGCTCCTCGTGGCTTTGCTGCTGCCGGAGGGAAAGGAGGGACCGTGGAGAGCGGGAGCAGCCGCGCTGGGGCAGCTCTGCGGGGTGAGCTGCTGGGCTCCTCGCCTTCGGTGCGCAGCCCGAGCTGTGCAGAGCCAGCGTTGCTCATTAGACAAGACGTTAAAACCGGAGTTACAAACGGCTGTGGGGTTCCACAGATGTCCCTTCCATCGAACTGATATTCATTTATCGACTTGTACTAAACAAGCAGGTAAATTCTTCATCTGAACCGCAGCAGCGCTCTCCTCATACGGTGAATTGTGCTTAAAGTGCCTCTGGCTCGTTAGCAGCCTTACTGCGCATTGTCACCACTTCCAGGAAGCCAAACCTGTGACTTTTACACCCCCTGGGTGTAGCTGCTCAGCTGAGCTCCCGGGCACCCGGCAGAGCCGCGGCCGCGCCACAGCCCGCACAGCTCGCCTTCCAAACCCTGCCCGGGCCCTTTGTCAGTAATTTGCTGTCACAAAGTGTGAGGTGCCAATGTAAGGACACAGCTGGGGAGCAGCCTTCAGCCGTCTGGATTGGTTTTGATTTGTGGCTTCTCCTTTCCAGAAGTCCCTGGGTGGATTTATGGCCTCTCACCAAAGCAGGGCATCTCCACCCAGGGCTGGGGGGGTTTGGGACACCGGGACAGCAGCACCAGCTTTCCCCACATCACCTCTCTGCTCATGCCCTCCTGCCCCACCACCACACTGGGCTGCTCCCAGGCTTCCCGCCCAACCCCACAGATCAAATCCCTCTGTGGCACTGGGCTCTGGCACTGGGGGCTGGTGGAGGCAGTGGGGGTGCAGCTCAGGGCTGGCAGAAGGGCCAAGGTAAGGAGACAGAATTGTAAGTGGTTTAAGAAGGTAATTAAGACTTCGGATAACTTTCTTACTACAGGTGGGAACTCATATTGATAGTGTTCCTCCTGGGCTGTTCTCATGTGGCAGCAATTGCTGCAGAAAAGCAACTGAACAGCATATTAAAAAAAAATCGATTCTCATCATCCCCTTTCACATCCCATTTCCCTTCCCAGGGCAGCTCCTCTCCTCCCTTCACCTATCAAACAAACATTTTGATTCTAATTATGTAGGACAAGCATTAAAGCTGGGAGCTGTGAGACCAGCGAGATGGTGGGTGGGATGTTCCCGGGTGGGTGGGATGTTCCTCCACACCCCAGCACTGTGTCTTTCCACGTGGGGCGGGGAACAGTCTGGGCTGATTTACTTTAGATTTGAGCTGGGAGTAAATTGGAGGACATGAATCATCTTGACACAGACACTCCAGAGATGCATTACCTGTCTTGGCAGCTTGTCCATCTCTTTCCACAGGCTTGCTTTCCTCTCTCCCTTCAGTGAAAACTTTCATTTCCCAGACACAGGAGGGTTCCTGCTCCATGCCCACACCCCACAGGAGACTGCTCTCCAGCTGCTCCTGCGGCCAGGCTGGACCAGCAGCCACCAGCACCCTCGGGCTGCCTGCAGCTCTACCAGGGACTTGTCCTGACAGACTGGCTGGTGAGGAGTCAGGCTGGGAGCTGGTGCCCCCTCCCAACCCAGGCCTGCAGCTCCCCTTTTTTGTCTGGCATGGCCAGACTGTCAGTCATAAATAGCTTTGGGCTGAAATAGTGCTACTTTGGCTCTGTGTCCCCGTGAGAGTGGGTGTAAGGTGCTCATGACCTCTTTCTGCCCAGGCTGCTGTGGGTTCACAAACAGCTGCTCAGCACATCTCTTCCCGAGTTCTTCCTCCTAGGAATTGATGCTTCTTTCAAGAGCCGGAGCTGAGAGCTTCTGCCTGCAAGGAGCAAGCTCTTGCCTGGGGCTGGACTGCTGCTGCCCCTCGGTAACAGCTGACTTTGCCTCCTCCGCCAGTCGCCCTGTGGAAACCAGAGCTGGAAGCACAGTAAATGATGCTGCTCACAAGTTTATTCGCCAGGCAGAGGGACTCTGTCCTGCTGTGATCTGTGCTGCTCTGGCAAAGGGCAACACACCCGAGATGAACGCTCTGCTCAGCTGCTCGTGTGATGCTGTAAGGCAAGACTTACAGCCCAGCTCTGGCCCAGCAGGGCTGAACCACTGCTAAATAACCCAGCTCCTTGCTGCCTTAAAGAATTCTGAACTTCAGCCACAAATTATGTGCAACACAGGCAAATAATCCCCATCCCCATTTTGCACTGATTGCAGCAATCAGAGGCCAGCTCAGACTTGCTCCCGGGGACTGTAAATCTTTAACAACTGCAGGCACAGCCCCCAGGTTGATAAGGAGTGATTAGCCTTAATTCCACCTCTTCCTCTCTTTTAAGAGGGTTCATCTGGAGTCCCCCCACCCCGGTGTCACAAACCCACCACTAATCACACCACAGTTGCCAGGCAATGCACAGGCTGGTGGCAGCATCACCGCCCTTCTGCTTTTGCTCAACCATCTTCCTCCTCTCAGCCTTTGTTTCTTTATCATCTCCTGCTTAGTATCAGCTGGAACTGATTTTTTTTTTCTTGGTGGGAGGGGATTTGGAAACATGAAAACCTGGGGAAGGAAGGAGCACCCTCCTGAAGGGTCTCTGGAGGAGCTGCCAGCCTGGGGCAGGTACATATTGGGAGCCAACCTCTCCCACTGCTCACAGCAGCTGAGCCCTGGCTTGGGGCTTTCCCAGCTCTGCCTGAGCCTGGCATTCCCAGGCTTGCCTTGGCCATTCCCCAGTGCTTCTGCCTGGTCTGGGGGCTCTGAAGCCTGGCTGGGGAACATAAGGTAAGATGAAGATTTTTTGCATTTATTTTTTTAAGATATGGTGAATTTTTGAGAGCAGCCTGGCTCCTCTCCTCTCTGTCCCTTTCTCCTCTACTCTCTGTCCCTTTCTCCAGCTCCCTTTGAACAAATCATTCCTTTTGCAGAGTCCCGTTGTTTAAATTTGCCGAGTGCTGAATCTCAACCTCCCGTTAATTGGTTTTGCCTGTCTTTGTGCATTCTGTTAAATAAGAAAATGCCACACATAAAATTTTAATTTTGAAAGCTGCCTTGTTTGTTTTATATTGAAATTACCCACGCTGCTCCAGCCTGCAGAAACAGACGCTTTCTCATTTCATTAAAAACTCTTTGTGATGATAAAAAGCAGCAGAAATGAGATAAAAAGTGGTGTTTCCTTAAAGGGACATGAAAGTGAGAGAGATAAATCCCATGTATTGTAGGGGATCAAATCCACCGCAAGGCTGCAAAGCAGAGATACTGGCTGGTGGCCGGCAGCGCCGTGCAGCACTGGCTCCTCTCCCCGCACGGCCTGGGCTCTGCCACCCAGGGCCTGCTGCAGAGCACCTGGGAGGCCACGGGTGTCCCCAGCCCTGGGTGCCCCTGCCCTGTCCCTGTCTGTGCCGTCCCCTCCAGGCAAGCAGAGTGCTGGCAAAAGGAGACTGGCCCCTCTGTCTGGGTGTGAGGGCACTTGGCCATGGCCAGTGCCTTGAAACCATCACCATGGCCTCAGCTCAGTCCCAAAGCTGCCCTGGTGTTGCACAGGCGAAATCAGTGCCCAAAGCAAGAGGGGGGTCTTTGCTGCTCAGCAAGTGGATTCAGGGCAGAGGGACCAGCACCTTCCTCTCCAGCCCTGGCCTGTGTGCACACGCAGATGATTTAACCAGCTCCTCAGGAAGGACCTTCAGCAGGACCTCGGCAGTCCCAGCCCAGCTGCTCTCTGACAGCTGCTGGTCAGGGCAGAGCCCCTGTTAAGCAGCCCTGGTGCCATCGCCAGCTTTGCCATCCCTTGCTCTGGAGCCCATGTTCTGACCACTGGGTCTAGAGACCTGGACAAAGGGTGCTGAGGCCAGTCACGGTCTGCTGGGTTTGTAGTGGTCCCATGTTTATTCTGCCCAACTGGATCTGTAAATCAGTGCAAATGAACAAACTTCCAGTTTCACACTTGATTGCTTCACTTAATTTTTTTTTTTTCTTCATCCCTTAACATCAAAGTGAGTTTTTTGTCTTCTTCATTTTCAATATTCTTTAGCAGCTGCTGAATTGCTATTCAGCTTTACTAATTTTTCCACCCACTGCCATTTTAAAGGTCACTTAATTATTATTACGAAGAATTACAGAAAGATAGAGAATTGTCTAAATGCCTTAAGCTGCAACAGGTTATTACCATGGATTTTTTTAGCCATGTTAAATGGATCAGTGTTCGCAGCTTTGTGCTCAGCGTAGCTCAGAACCTTTGCCTTATATCATCCCAGTGATGGATCTGTGGCAGCCTGGGGCTGACCTGGTGATGCTCTGCAGTGACAGCCAGCCCTGCACGGCCCGCAGACGGGAGAGACCTGCCTGCCCAGCGCCGCTCCTCCAGAAACACTACAAGGCATTTTTGTGGCGATTTCAGACCGGGTTTCACAGCCCCGGGCTGCTGGACGTAGCAAGACCAGAGAGAAGCTCCTTAAGAGCCGGCCCCGCAGCACCCCTGGCCCTGCAGCACCCAGCTCGCTCCTCTAGGTGGGAGCCTGGCAGTGCAGATCCAGCGCTTGAGCTCAGGGTTTCCCCTTCATTTCGGCAGCACTTTAATGCGCAGCCACTGCTAAAGCACATCTAAAGGGAAGCTAAAAGCCAGGCTCCTGTTTTCATGAAAACGTGCTTTCTGCTGAAATGCAGCTACCGCTGGTAACCAGCCACCTTCCCACCCGCCACGGAAACACCGTGCGGAGACCGGGATGGAAGCGGAGGATGTGCTGCGCTGACAGGTCTGCCAATGGCAGGAGAGCAGCAGGGACTTGGGAGAGGCACACCAGGTTGATGTTCTCTCTAAGCAGTTGGAAGTTCTTGGTGTTTACTGTACAGAATATTCAGGATTATAAACCAAAAGAAGTATTTCCTTGTCTGCACATGAGATTGGACAGAAAAGCCCAGAAATGCAAGAAGCGTTCATCAGCGTGACAGGAGATAACATCGACAGGTCCTCTCAAAGCTCCCAGGGACAATCAGTCAGAAAGTTTGGACCAAATTGTAAAACCTTGTTCAGGCCTCTAGGTGGAAGGCTGAGGAAACAAATCTGATTACTAGAACAGGGGTAGCTTGTCCCGAAGAGCACAACTAAAGGTGCAATCACTTCATTTCACTCTTCGCTTGCTGTCAGCTGTGAATCAGGGCGTGGGTTGGGAGGACACTGGTGAAAGCTTGCGAGGTCTCAGCTGAAATAGTCTGACAAACAGACCACAGCTCCCACATGCTGTTCCTGAGTATTGTGTCTCTTGAGTCTGCTGCTCCAGATGCTGTTTTGCAATAAATGCATCACTCCTTTTGTACATTGTTGTGTAAAAGTGGAAAGACAGGCTGTGGGCTGGCTGCGTTCTCCTGCTGCCGTACAGCAGCGGGACTGAGCAGAGCAGGATGGGGGCTGGCAGCACAGAAGGCAGCAGGGGCACAAGCCGCCGGCAGCAGCACCCTGAGCGCGGTGCTGTGCCAGGGGAGCTCCCTGCAGAAACCTGCAGCTCCCCGGGAGCAGCGAGAGCCCCGTGCAAGTGGAGGCGGCTCCAGCTCCACACCAGCACCGCGCTCCTCACGCTGGGGAAATCCCCAGCCAAAGGCAGTGAGAGCATGGTCTTGCCCCAGAGAGACGGGTCGCTCTGACAGCATAAGTGGAGGCAGAGTCTGGCCCTGTTTGCACTTCTGCATTGTGTGCATTGCACAACTGCTGCGAGGCATGCGAAGCACGCTCGAAGCTTTCCTCCTCTGATAGCAGACGGCTCAGTCCTTGCCTGCACTCGCGGCCATCAGCCAAGTGTCGGGAATGAGCTTTGCCACTGCTCCCTTGGTCAGTTGACACCTTCTCTACAGCTTGAGCAGGTAGGAAACCGCCGCCTGGATCCCACTGGCTGCCACGCTGCCACGGCTTGACTCATCTCGGCTCAGCAAACGCGCGGCTCCCGCTGTGCTGACATCATGGGAGCTGCGCGGGGAGAGCCGTGCAGTCTGTTTGTCTTTCTGCCCCGGTGACACACATCCGTCTCGTAGGAGGGCTTTGGGGCAGCCAGTGCTGTCCCACATTGCGCAGGCAGCGGCACAGCCCCGCCGTGTCTGGGGTCCCTGCTGACCCTGTCCTGGCCGGGAGGAGGAAATGAGTTTCCTGACTGGCAACGTGTGCTCAGCTCGGTGCCTGGCAGCGCTTTAACAGGACCGGTGGGGGTGCTCAGCCTGTGTCCTGAGGGTTCACAAGAAGCACACCTAGCACAAAAGGTCCCAAAGGTGCTGTCGAGGGTTAACCCTTTGGGTTTGTAAAGTTCAGCGAGGCTCATAAGGGAAAGTCATCTCCAGTCCTCCCTGACCTCCTGGGTGCCCAGAGCAGACGCTCCAGCTGAGGAACACCTGGAAGTTGTTCCTGGATGGACATCCACACTCCCTGTGACACTCCTGTTGCATGGTGGCATCACCAGCATGTGCAGCAGCTTGGGACTGGGCTGTTGGAGAGTGGCTGCTGGCACGCCCTTGGCTGTGGGAGCTGGGGGCCGAGGCTGGGATGGTGGCTGCCCCTCTGCTGCTCCCCTCTGCAGCAGGCACTGAGAGCTGCCAGGTGAGAGCACATCCCCATGACTCGGAGAGATGTGCCTGCTCTCAGAGCTGGAAACCCAGCAATGGACCACAGAGCAGACAGCATGGGGACATGTGTCCCTTGCTCAGGAAGCATTTGACATTTCTGGCTTTTGCTACGTCTCCATTCATCCTGGAGATGTGCCTACAGATGACAACTGCTACAAGCCACTGCACTGTCTCCACGCCTGGCTGCGAAGCCAGCCTTGCTGCCCCAGCTCCCTCCCAGCCCATGTGCTGTGCTGGGGCCTGATGTCACCATGCGCCTGCACAATGGAGGCATGTGATGGACACACGGCCATGAGGCTGAGTGGGCACCGGGGCTGTGCCTGGCACCTGCAGGGATCTCAGCCCTAGCAGTTTAGGAGGCTTTGTCCTCTGCCCCAACATGTTCAAGGCACAGGGAAAGAGCAAACGCTGCAGACCTCACCTGGGTCCAAACAAGGATCCTCCACCATCCCTGGAGGGATTGAGCTGCCATCCTGCTGCCCACCACTCGCTGGTCTCAGGCGTGCTCAGCTCCCAGTTCCTTATAACAAAAACTGCTTCACAGATGGATGCGACTTCTCAAGAGGTATTTGCTCTCAGAGCATAAATCCTCTGGGCTTCACATTGCTCTGGGTGGGATAAAATATTCTGTGACTGTCTATTTAAACATCTTATGTTAATACCATGAAATGTTTGTTCAACTTCTATTATTCTTTTAGCTCTGAAGTAGTAAATGCTCCCAGGCGTGTCAGAGTACAGCAAATCTGCAGCTGCAGATGCTGAATCTGAACAAAACTCGGGCTGAGCAGTCAGGGATGTTTCTGGAGAAGGGGAGAGCTGACATTTTCCGGCAGAGGGGCTGTGACTGGGAAGGGCTTAGGGAAATGGTAAATAGCTGCTGTCACAGCCACTTGCGTAACTGCTTGGTTTTCCCCGTCATTATTTATTAGTTGAGTCTCTTGTTTCTCTCTGCTTTTGACTCTGCTGTGGTAAACCTGAGGTTACCCGGTAAGCCAGGAGCGCTGCTTTGGAAAGGAGAAGGTACTGCCTGAGCACAGATGTTCTGGGTACTTCTGTTAGATGCATCTGCTGGGATGAGGTGATCACAGCAGGGAGGGATCATCCAGATATTGAGTCACTGATGCACTCCAGACAAGGGCAGTGGGATCTGTCCTCCTTGGCTTTGGCATGGGGTGAGGGGGAAGCACCTTCCCAGGCCCAGCCTCCTGGGCTCTGTGACACCAGCCATGTTTTGTCAGTGCCTTGCTGGTGTGCAGTTTCACTGTTCACAGAAGACCTCAGGTGATGCACACCAAGCTGCACAGCCTTCGAGCAGGACTGATGGGAAGGATTCATTCTGCAGCCTCTTTGCTGGGTCAGCATCTCTGGCTGGTCAGCCAAGAGCTCAGGCGCCTGTGCAGCACCACACACTGCACCTGGGACAGCCTGGGCAATGGTGACACTTCTGCTGTCTCTGTCACCTCAACCCTCAACAGTAACAAATTTATAATCAGAAAGACCTTGAAAGGATGGCTCTTTCCCCTGATGAAAGCGCAAGAGAAAAAATAGTCAGGGTGTGCTCGATCCATCTGTCACCGAGGCAAGGAGCCCGTCCTCCTATAACTTAATGCCATCATTCACGGAGAGCAAAGGCAGAGATCAAGGCTGCTCACTCGCAGCAGTACCTAAGGCCGTGTCTAGTCAGACACACAGACAGTCACAGTGACAGCCAAATAAATGACTCTGGCGTGGTCCCTCGGGAGCCTGTGCTCCTCCAATTGCCTCCAAAAAACGTCTACTTTGCAAGGAGCCCTTGGGCTACACAGGGAGTAAGTTACTCTGCAGAGTCCTTATGAGGCTCTCCTTAAAAACCAGGGAATAAGTTCAAAAGATACTATTTCAGATAAGAATCAGTGCATTTGTCTGCATCTGCAAAGGAATCCCACAGTCGTGGATGAAGGCAGCACTGGGAAGACAGCAGGCAATGGGACGAGCCCTGTGCGCACACGGGCTCAAAACGTGAGTCAGTAACTTCTGCAAATCCTTGTTTAGCTTCTGCTCTAGGTCTCACTTTCTACATTTTTCTTTTTTCTGAGAAGACTTGGGCTACCTTTCCTCCTCTCGAATCACCATGGCACATAGCACCAGGGTCAGGAGGCCAGGAGCTCTTGCCCGATGTGAGAGAGGGGAGGGACCTTCCCAGTGGTGGCTCTGCCGGGCACGCTTCCAAACTGGAGCGACGCGTCATCTGATGGGTTCTCACTCTGGCAACCAGTAATGATGCTGCCATCAGAGACATCTTTATTGAGGCGAGCAAGAGAAGCAGATGGTCTCTCAGGCAGCGTCTCCATAAATGTGAGTGGTTGCAGCAATAAAAGCAAACAGCTATAAAGGGATGTTGCTAAGCTTTCCTTCCAGTATTACTGCTTGGCTTTCCTCACGAGGCATGGTGACCCTCTTCCAAAGAAAGGGCATAAATCATCACATGGTTTTTTTTCCCTTAATTCCTGGATGTGCTGAGTACTGTGTAATAAATTATACTGCTCACTGCAAAAGCAAACGCAGCTGCAGCTCAGCCAGCGTCCTGCATCCCTGCACCACAGGTGACGGGGGCAGGCGGT
Source organism: Megaceryle maxima (assembly GCA_024605025.1). Classification (NCBI taxonomy): domain Eukaryota; kingdom Metazoa; phylum Chordata; class Aves; order Coraciiformes; family Cerylidae; genus Megaceryle; species Megaceryle maxima. Next base: position 24,644 of record JANHGN010001345.1, on the reverse strand, counting down.
TACTCTACCCGGTATTGTTCACGTCACTCAGGAGCACACATTGGCAAGTGCAGTGAGATGAGCCGTTTGGTCACTCCACAGATTAGCAAGGGAATTAGGCTGCTGAAGCTGTTGGGAACACACAGCCCCAGCCCCAAACCCCCCTCCCCAGAGAAGCTGTAGGCAGGAGCTCAAGCTCCGAGCTGGTGCAGGACCTGCCCCTCATTGCTCAGGGTTTGTCTACACAGGACTCTAAAGAAAGTTAAATTGAAGTCACTAAATCTAAAGGGGATTAAGGAGCATTTAAATTCTGCATAAAACTCTTGTTCAGAATTAAAGTGGCCTTAATTCAGTTTACTCCCAAATGCTACTAAGTAAGGCTGTTTAAATTGTCCTTAATTAACATAAGTGGTCCCATACAGAAGTTCATAAAGGAGGTTTAATTAGTGCATTTTTAAAAGCCAGTTAGCTGCCTTGAGTGTCCATAGGCAGGCAAGCCAGGTCTATGGTCACCTTGTCAACAAGGCTCCTGACTGAGGCTGGTTAGCAAGAGTTTAGTAGTGTTGGCAACTTTGCCCCAGGAAGCAGCACGAGGCCAACACCTGCCCACCAGCAGGTAACAGGAGCCCTCAGTAACCACCTAGTTTTGACTGTGTTAAATGTACTTGTGTGAGATGAAAGGCTTTGACAGAGGATGAGCCCTTCCTTCAAAATCTGGGATATGCAACTGGTTAAAAAAAAAAAAATCCCTAGAAAAAGGCAATGTCAGGATTTTATGAGACCTGTTCATGAGCAAGGAACCAGACTGGCGCAAAGATGATGTTGAGTCAGCAGAGAACTAGAAGATGGAGACTGGGAGGGACTGAGCCCATCCCCAGGACAGGGCTCTGGCTATCACAGGCAACCTGCTGTCACCATGCCCCCGGGGTGCTTTTGTCCCTTTTTTGCTCACTAGAAGCCCCGATTCAGACAGACAACCCTCCAGCAGCTCGGGACTCTTCTGCTGCCCTCGATACCCAGCCTGGCACGGTCGGCACATCCTGCAGTCTAGCATCTGGCCTCGCCGGCCCTCCCCCTCGCTCTCACAAGTTCCTCCTCAGGAAAGGCCCGGTGCATGCATGTGCTGCAGAGGGGATTTCCACAGCCTTCCTGCGGGCACAGAGCTCTCGCAGCGGGACAGAGGCACAAGCGCGGCTCAGCAGCCCAGCAGTGCCAGCCAGCAGCCCATCCTGCCGCAGAAAGGGGGTGATGTGGCTGCCCCATAGCACCTGCTCAGCCCAGCCAAGCCTCCCCAACAAGCTTCTCAGGTTGGGCCCCAGGGCTGTGTCCCCAGCCCACCATCCAACCCCACTAGCTTGGCAGAACAAAAGTCAGATTGCTGCGTGGTGAGAGCCCAGCACCAGGAGCCAGCTGTGCAGGATGCCTTTCCCAAAGCCAAGTGGTGTTCGCTGGGGTCTGGACGTGGAAGCCGTGTGCCAGTTAGAGAGCACTTCTGCAAAACACCATGGATGTGCTCAGTACCCCTTCTGAAAGCCACAGAATGGTTATTGGCATGTGTCTGGCAGACTTGGTGCTATGTAGGCTTCTCTGAACACGGCTCCCTCTCCTCAGCCTGATTCTCTGTTCTGCAGCTCCTCTGGCACTCCCCATGCCAGGACAAATTGCTGCTCCAAACGTGATATCAGTGGGCTGCTGCCATCATGGTTTTCTGCAGAGTACTGTTCCCCAGGCAGTGGCTTTACTGAAGTTCTGCTGGATGTGATGCCCCGGGGTGAGCGGAGAGGAGCAGAGACCTTTGGGCACGTTTGGAGGAAGGAGGACAGCAGCTGGATTCTGGAAACCACCGCGAAGGGGGTTCAACAGCACCCGCACAGCATGAGGGCCTGGGGACAGCAGCTGTCCCTGAGGACACTCCAGGCTTGTTTGCACGAGGAATTTCAGCGCAATACCTCCTCCTCCTCAGTGCTGTGGAGTGGAACAGCTCAGTTCACTTTCAAATCACAGCAATGAAGTGAGAGACTTTTTTTTCCCTCACCAGCAGGCAGAGGAGGTGACACTGTGGGACAGCTCTGCTCCCACAGCCCCTCTCCATGTGCAGGGGACCCTTCTGTGCCCCAGGGCAGAAACAACATCTACCTCATACATGTAGTGAAGGGCCTCCCAGAGAGGCTTTGTTCTGGAGGTCTTCACACACTCAGAAGCTGCAGCCTCCACCAAGTCCCTTCCGATGCCCAACAACCAAAGCACTTTCTCTTCAAAGCAGTTTGCAAACGTGAAAAAGGAAAAAAAAAAAAAAATCAAAGGTAACCACTAGGAGTTTTGGGGTGTGGCCAAGGTATGACCCCTTTTGACTTTTAAGGTGGAAACCTAGACCCTCTATCTTTCCATCCTGGCTTCCCTGCTCACCAGACCAGCCCCGGCAGGGCGCAGTTCCTGCCGTTGCTGGGCATAAATCAGGAGATTCAGCTTTGTGGCTTTTACTTAGGGTGTTTCCTATGAAAAGCACATCTGTGGCCATACTTTTTGGTGCAATAGACTTCAGCCTGGAAGCAAAAGCACACAAACAATGCTAAATTCATGCTGACTGGAGTAGATTCCAAGGGAAAGAAGAGTTGGGAAAGCACCTACTTAAATACTGACTAAGGATATTATCTGTGATCTGAATCTAGCCTCTGTGTGTGTGTTACTCTTGAGTACACAGTGCGGTTTCAGACATGGCCAGAGACAAGAAAAAATGATTGTTTCAGGGTAACCACAAGGAAGATGAATGCAAATGTATTCCTGTAACTGGGAGAGTTCCCTTGCTCTTAAGTCAGGCTCTGGTACATGGCCTCAGGGAAGCAAATTTGCAGCTACCTTCATTAAATTGTTTAGGAATGATTAATCAGAAGTCAGAGATGTAAGATTTTTGCACATTGTGAAATGTTAGTTCGATTCCTGCGGTTGCGTACAGTGGCGAGGGTGGCTTTAGTGAATAGCCAGGGGACAGGAGCTGCTGGCTGACAGATGCTTCCTGTCAGCTCTTATCTCCTCTAGAAGCCTGGTTGATAAGCCTCCACCACTGAATCGCAGCCACATGCATCACATCGGGATCCAAGTGGTGCAAGAGACGTGTGTCAGGCATGCCTGGCATGCAGCCTGCTCGGGCACCTCGGGCTGGCCACCGCCGGCGCAGGAGAGGCCACCACAGCAGCACCCACGGCCAGCACCTCTGACTGCTGCCGTGCCCATCTGTCAGGCGACCTCAGCGTCACTGCCTGCTGGGTCCAGCACTGGCTGCTGGAAGTACAGCTCACACAGAACATCAGAACACACACGGCACCTTTGCCGATGTGCCCGAAGCTGTGGCTGTGCAGTCACGTCCCTCCGGCCTGAGGTGCCTACAGCTTAGGCTTGGCTTAAACAGCCGCTGAGCACTCGCAGCAACTCCTCGGTGACTGCGGGATTGTCCCCGCACCTGACACAGCCCATTGTCCCCTGTGCTCTGTCCCATCTCCCTTTTCCAGGCTCAGCTGGCGCATCTCCCCAGCTTTCCAGCCGAGCGTGTCGGGGCTGGGCCGATGTTTTCCCGGCAGCTCTGGGGCCGAAGCCTGCTCTTCAGCACGGCGAGGGACTGCAGGTGGGTCCCGCCCTGGCCCCCTGTGGGACAGATGTGCTCGCTCTCTGCCCGCCTTGCAACGGGATTTGCATAAAAACCAGGCGTTTGCAGCAGGGACCTGTCTCTGCATCTGCCGGGTTATTCCGCACGGGACTGGCAGGGGACCAAAGGGACCCGTGGGGCCCGGGACGCGACAGTGGGGCGGCCAAGACCGGACCCCGCTCCGCTCCGCGCTGCAAGCCCGGCTGCAGCGCCCGAGGCCAGGCCTCACGCCGGGGCCGGGCCGGGCGGGGCGGGGCGGGGCGGGGTGGGTAGAGAAGGGAAGCGGCCGCTGCTCCGCCCCCGGCCGCTCTGCCCTTCCGCGTTGGCGCGGTGCTGCCCGGGCTCCGGTATAAAGCGGCGGTCGCCGCCCGGCCCGCTCGGCACCATGGAGGCGCAGCGGTGGCCCGGTAGGAGGAGGGGGCGGCTGGGGGGCGGGAGACCCAGCCCCACGGGGGGCCCAGCCTGACGCGCGGCTGTCGCGGCCTGGCCCGGCCCGGCCCTGGCGGGCCCCGTGGAGGCCGGGCCGGGGGCGCGGGAGGGGCCGGGGCCGCTGCTAACGCCCGTCTCGTCCCGCAGGTCCGGGGCGTGAGCGGAGGCCGGGAGTCCCCCGCGGGGAGCCATGAGCGTGGGCAGCGTCTGCCCCGTCCCGCGCTGGCCTGAGGCGCTCCCGGGCGCCAGGCCGCCGCCGTCCCGGCTCGGAGAGAGGATGAGCGGCAGGGAGACGTGCGAGAGCCGCGGCCTCGGCTCGGGCGGCCTGCCCGGCGTGGAGCCGGCCGAGGAGTCGGGAGGCCCCGGGCGGGAGCCTTGCGACGGCGCCGAGATGCAGCTGAAGGTGGACTTCTTCCGCAAGCTGGGCTACTCCTCCGAGGAGATCCATGTCGTGCTGCAGAAGCTCGGCCTGAACGCCGACACCAACACCGTGCTGGGTGAGCTGGTGAAGCACAGCCCGGCCGAGCGGGAGAGCGGCGAGGCCCCGCCGGAGGCTCCGGAGGCCCCACTGGTCCCGCGGGGAGGGGCTGCCAACAAGAGCCCCGCGCCCGCACCGGCCCCCGAGGAGACCGAGAGTGAGAACCTGAAGCCCATCGTCATCGATGGCAGCAACGTGGCCATGAGGTGCGCTTGGGGTGCCAGGGTGGGCGCGGTGGGCTCCCCAGGGCTGTCGGTGCCTGCTGCGGTGGCCTGGTGAGGCCGTGGGTTTGGTGACCTCTGAGGTTTGCCAGGCACCGAGGGCTTCCTCTCTGAAAAGCTCTGGGGGATTCTGATGGCCCAGAGCCACCCCTGGCTGCCCGGGTGGAGTGGCTGGTAATATTTTCCAAGGCACCTCACAGGGACGATCATCGTGCTTGCGGGCGCGCTCTGCCTTGGCGGCCCCTCCTGACCCTTGGCTCTGCCAGCCCATAGCCAGTGGCCACAGGGCTCTGACGAGCAGATGTGCATCCTGGGGAATAAAGACAGTTCCTGCTATTTTCTAGCTAATGAGCAGGATAACTGAAGATTGTTCTCTTACCTAATGCCTTTATGTAAGTTTCTGTAGCAGGAAGTTGCTCAACAAATAATTACAGGGTTAATTAGAGAAGGCTTTGTAACATGGGTCTGTCTCCTGCACCAAGCCTCCCAGTTGTGACTCTTGTATTTTAGCCAAATTTCCATACAGTGTAGGGAATGGATGAGCTGGTGAAGGGACACTCTAGTATCTGGTGTCACCAAGACAGGGCTGTGACTCACCATTGGTGTCTCTGGTGCTGGTGGCACAGGCCCTGCCAGGCACTACAGCCAGCGGCAGCCTGCAGAGCTGCGTGGGTTGGAGCAGCAGCTCAGGAGTGCAGGAGCCCCAGTATCCATGGAGCACCCAGAATCTGTGGGCGGGATATTTATTGACTTGATGGCCCTACTTTCACCTTGGCTTTTGTTCCCTGAGGTGGTGAGTGTCACCTGCCCTCCCCCCATGCCCTGGTGCTGCTCTCCCCATCTCTGTGCCACTGGGTCTGGCCTCTGTGAATGTAATGCTCCATGTTTCTGAATTGGGCCCTGTTGTTGCTGTTCAAAACAAGCCCCCTTCACTGTGCCTCAGCTTAGCAGGCCTTGTAGTGTTAACCACTTCTCAAATAAAAACTAAACCTGGGTGCACATGGAGCCGTTGTGCATGGTACTGGGGATTTAGTCCAGGGTGAAAGTGCTGAGAGGAGACTTATCTGCAGGTCTGTTTTTTCTCTAAGCGAAGGTTGGTGGCTCAGAGAACAGAGCAGAGAGAGGATGGGCACAGTCTGATGTGCAACCAACCGACAGAGCGTGCGAGTCCCGGGGCAGATTCTGATGGCGGTTGCGATGTGACCTGGGCGTCTGCAGGGGAGCACAGTCCTGTTCCTGCAGCTGTACAGTCACTGGAGGAAAATGGCCCATTGTGAGACCTGAGCTGATAAGTGTGACTCTTGCCATGTAGTTTACCTTAGATAAATGCTCAGGCTTAAATAACAGAATTGGCTGGGTTTTTTTCAGATGAGGAACCTCTTACTGTTGAAAGTGATCCCAAAAAGCGCAGGAGAGATCACAGCAAATGTGAGTCAGGGCAGGCCAGGCAGTAAGAGCGCTGCCGATAGGGCAGCTTGACATGAGAAAAGCAGTCAGGCTTTTTTAAGCAATTTGCTAGAAGGGGAATTCCGTTCTGAAACTTCCTGTATTGATGGTGTGATGTTCCCTGCTGATTCATTTGCAGTGTGTACTGCGGCCTCCCTGAACAGCTCTTGACAAACATATGCAAATCATAGTGGAAAATAGCTTTTACTTCCTTCTAAGGGAATTTTTTCTTGGCTGCTGCCAAATCAGATCAGCCCAATTAGCTACTTTCTGTAGATTTGAGATTGGTAGCAGGGACTCAATCTCTGCTTTTCTCATCTCTGAAAGACGACAGTACCCCATGGCTGGCTATCCATAGCAAAACCAGTCTGACAGTGGAGAAGCCTTTCTTGAGCATCTTTCTTCCAATAATATCAGTCTTTCTGTAACTTGGGATTTGCAGAGATGCCTAATGTCCTCATTAGGTGTTAGTTTTGTTGCTAAATGCTGTGTAGTTCTTAAGTATTTTGGTACAACTTCTCAATTCTCTTAATTAGCTTCCAAGAAGGGTTGAGGGCAGGAGGAGGAGCAGAAGTTTCTTCCCAGTAATGGTGTGTCCCAGCGGTGCCTCTGCTGGCATGTCAGCTCTCCAGCAGTGACTTTATGGAGGAGCTTCCTGGTGTGAGAAGTGGTGGCAGGAGACAAAATGTCATTCAAGTGTAGGTGGGAAGAGTAAGACTTGGGGCAGGGATGGTGCCCAGGTTCGGAAAATCATACTGAGTTGTGAACCAGTTATCTCCAGTATTGTACATCTTGGAGCAGCATCCTGAAAGGCAGGCTGTCGGATCCCCAGAGTGACAAACCAGGCTGTGGTACAGAAACATTGACAGCTCGCCAGAGCTGTTATCAACAGCAGAGCTGATTACAGGGTAAATACTGCCACTCGTAAAACAGGAGTGGTAGTTTCCTCCGAGAAGCTCTGGAAACTTAGTGATGTGACCTAACAAATAATAAAGAAGCAGGTTTCTGCCTTGGTACCTAACTTCTGATGCAGATGTCAGACTTGCTTCTCAAACTGAAATGCTGCTGAGCCGCTTGGCACTGATCCTGTTCATGGGAGATGTTGCTGTTTTGTGCAAGTAGTGCATTTGTAACTGCCTTTTGGGGCCATAATAGAGTGAAGTATCTTTTCTCACTCCTGCTATTCTTGAGTGCATAAAATGTCTTGTTTTCCTTACCTTTACAAGCAAAACACCTTGTGAGGGTGCAGCTTCTGCTGGCAGAGGTCAGTCACTGGCATTAGCTGGCAGAAGAGGACAAAGGGTGTTCAAGATCACACTGTACTCAGGGCTAAAAATAAAGATCTAGAGTCCAGCACTGGCTCTGTTTCAGAGTGGTGGCAGCAGTTACAGCTGCTTTCTCCCTCCCAGTGAGGATTTGAGTATTTATTGGTATACTGAGGTGCTGAAAGCAACAGTAATTCTGTGAAGATCTTAGTGCTGCTGCTTACACAAGATGGGAAAGGAATACCAATCGTGATACCGCTTCACTAAAGGTTGTCTGAGATGCTGGATCTGCTTACTTAGTGTGTTGCCAACTAGTCTGTACATAACCTGATATTGAAAATGTCGATTTTCTTCTTGATGCAGTCATGGAAACAAAGAAGTGTTCTCCTGCCGAGGTATCCTGCTGGCTGTCCAGTGGTTTTGGGACAGGGGACACAAGGATATCACGGTTTTTGTGCCATCTTGGAGGAAGGAGCAACCACGACCCGATGTGCTTATAACAGGTGTGGAAATACAAAAACCAAAAGTAGCTTTTCGGGCTTAGTGTTTGCCACTTAATGAGCTTGCAAAGTTCTGGCTAGTTGGTGATTAACTTCTGAGTGGAAGATCTGGGAAGCAGGAGATCCAGTAAGCTGAGCTGACCAGGGAGAATTAGTCATTAACTTCTCCCCTGAGTTCTTGCCTGGATCAGTTGGAGTAATTTGGAGAGGAGAGTATCATACTGCTCTGCTTCCAAGCTTCCATCTCCAGGGGCACTTTGTGATGCTGTGTACTTGACTGTAACCGATGTGACACCATAAGCTGTGCAGAATTTCTGTGCTGAAAGTTAAAGTTTGAGTTTAGTCAGAATTACTCAAATTGAGGGGAGTTTACTCTGAACTTGCAAACAGCTGAGGCTTCTAAGTAACTCTGCTGAGAAATCTGCCTGTCGTACAGCACTAAACGCGTACCAGCCTGCCAGGCTTGAATGCAAATCGCCCTTTGTGTGCAAAGGGTTCTGTGGATGGGACTTGCTGTGCCACAGCAGCCTCTGCAGCACGCCCCGAGTGTTCTCGGCTGCTGTGCAGGCACCGGGGCTGGGAATCCACCTCTGGCAGCCTGGTGGATGGCGTAAGAGAGGTGAGAATACGGGCTGGGTTGTGGAGAGATGAAATGACTTTGCATGAATTTTGTAAGTTATTTATAATGTTACTTCACCTGTGTGAAGACCTCTGTGCTATATAAGTGTGGTGTTCACAGTTGTGTTTGTTCCAGACCAGTACATTCTCCGTGACCTTGAAAAGAAGAAAATTCTGGTCTTCACTCCCTCCCGTCGGGTTGGAGGCAAGCGTGTTGTCTGTTACGACGATCGATTCATTGTGAAACTGGCACATGAATCTGATGGCATTGTGGTTTCTAATGATACCTATCGAGACCTGCAGAACGAGCGTCCCGAGTGGAAGAAATTCATTGAGGAGCGTCTCCTGATGTATTCCTTTGTTAATGACAAGTATGTTCCCCTTCTTCCTTTGCTTTTACAAAGCACCACGCTGTCTTGTTTTAACGAAGCAATAGCAAGTGATGCATGAAAAGAGCAAAATGCTGGTACAGCATGAAAAAAAATACCCTGCAGAGGTATGATTTTTTTTTAGAAGGAATTGTGGTGGGAAGAACTACCCAGCTGTGGTGAGGTAGAAAAGCATAAGGAATTGGAGTAGTCTCAGTTGCTGTTCATGGCCTGGTGCTTGGAGCTCTGCTGTAGTGTGGAGTTCTTAGAAGAGCTCCAGGGTTTGATTTCCTCACAGGACAATCATTAGCAGGCCCAGCAGCAAGTGCTAATTCTGGTCAGCATCAGAGCACAAACCCTCCTGTGCCTGGAGTGAAGCATTTCATGCAGGTCTTTACCAGGTGACAGGAGGGTTCTCTCTGCAGTGAAACGGGAAGGCTTTTTTAGGACTCAGATAGCTCTTAATCTTCAATGAAATGGGAGACTTAGAAAAGAAATGAAGCTTTGACCCAAGAAAGTGAGCTGCTCCTGATTGAGATTGACTTTTATTTAGGTTTATGCCTCCAGATGATCCCTTGGGGCGACACGGCCCCAGCCTGGATAACTTCCTCAGAAAGAAACCTGTGGTGCCAGAACATAAGAAACAGCAGTGCCCTTATGGTAAGACCTGTCTCCTAAACATGAAGACTGAGATGTCTGGGCAAGTGTAATTCATACACTTAGTAAAATGCAGCTGCTCATTCCATGCTCTGCCTTTCCTTGCAGGGAAGAAATGCACTTATGGAATTAAGTGTAAATTCTACCACCCTGAAAGGATCAATCAGCCCCAGCGCTCGTTAGCTGATGAACTCCGAGCCAATGCAAGGTTGTCTCCTACCAGAAGTACCAGTTCCAAGGAGGAGAAAAAGGGCAAGAGAGGTTCGCAGGCAGAGCTCTTGTGCTCTGTGTCCACAGAGAGTGATAAAAGCTCTTTGCAGAAGGTCTCTGCAGAGAGGAAAAGTTTGGCCCACAAAGCAAAGCCCAGTGATGTTCCGCTTCAGGTCAAAGGCTGCGTGTCAGGTGGCGTCCCTCTGAGCAGTGGGAGCCACAGGCCCTCTGACAGGTACCAGCAGCCTCATATGGACTCTCTGTCTTACATCTCTCAGGAGCACCTCGACTCAGGCATTGGGTCTCTGGAGAACCAACTGTCTGACATGTGGCCTTACAGACCCGCCAGTCACTGCGATCATTCCCAGGGCGACCCGGTGGCAGTCTGTGCCTGTGGGAGGCAGAGACCTGCCTACCCACATTCTCCCAGCATAGAGCAGAATGGTCTGGTCTCCTACAAGCATGGTTCCCATAAATCTTCTTCCTCTGGTGCTAGCTTCTTGCAGTATAGCCATGAGATCCCTCACTCAGGAGCACCCCACTCTTTCTCAGGCTATGGGGTACCTGTGCACCCCGCTAATGCTGGGCAGTACAGTCTGCCCAACGAGTATAATGCCCCTGCACCCCATTCTCGTGAGTACTGGTCTGAACCGTACCAGGTGCCGCCACCTCCAGTGAGGTCTACTGGAGTGCGTGACCCTCGTGCAGTGCAGAGAGCCCCGGGGCCTGTGTATGGGGACTCCTGCCAGTGGGCTGTGTCCGACCAGTTTGCAGAGGAGCGGGCCAATGTGCACGTCAAGCTGTGTGGCATATTCCATCCCCACTTGGTGGACGCTGTGATGAGCCGTTTCCCTCGGCTCCTGGACCCCCAGAGGCTGGCTGCAGAAATACTGACGTACAAGTCTCAGAACCCTGGGGTGTGAGGCCAGTGCTGAGGGCAGCTGGGTGTGGGAGAAGCTTTGAGGGTGGTGTTTGCACCCCGTAGCTGCCGTAGAGGCCTTCTGAGGGCTCCCCTTCTTCCCTGGCAGTACCAGGCTCCTGCTGGAGGCTGGGTACCAGATGTGTATGCTCACAGCAAGTTCTGGTCTAGGTGTGACAGGGTGCCCCTCTTAGGGGAGAGCACCCCTGGCTCCCCCCTTCCCTGAGGCTGCTGAGGAGGCTCTGGGTGCTGGACAGGAGCAGAGGCTGCAGCTTCAGAGCAGGATGTTTCCTTTAGGCTTGTGTGGTGAGTCAGGCACACCCTAAATTCCTGCAGTTGTTCCAAACTGGATGTGACCTTACTCCTCCTCTTAGCTTCAGTTTTGAGGTGCTTTAGTGTGTTATCGGGTATATGGAGGGAGGACTTGGGGGGGCTTGTGAAAGATGTGGGGGTGCTGCCTTTGCAATGGTGTGAGGCTCATGTGTGAAGACAGAAATGCATTGTCAAGGCTGCTCTTAGCTCTCAGCTAAGCCTCTTTACTAAATCCTACCACACAGATCCATGGAAAATGTTGGATTATAAATCCAGTATGAAGCTAGGCTTAGCTGGCTTTCATTTGGTTTTATTGGTGCCCTTCTTTAATGATGCTTTCCACACCCCTCCTGCTTCAGCTTACCTTCGAGATGAGGTAATTCTCCAGTGTGTACCACAAGTGCTTAGCAAGCTGCTCAGCTCCCAGAAATAAGAGGAGCTGGGAGAGCTATCCCCACTTACTTAGGCTGTGAGGCTGACACTGCTCCAAAGCTGCAGGTGAGCTGTGCTCAGCATTTGGTGAGAAATGCTGTTGTCAGAACGTGGGGCTCACCACGCTGCAGATGCTGCTCGAAAACAGGGACCCTGCCCGCTTCCCTGTCTTGGGCTACCCCTGGACAACAGTGACGAGGAGGATGGATGACACTGTGCCTTTTGTATTCAGACAGCAATAGTTTGGAGTGTTCAAACAGCTGTAGTCACATCTGGACTGCTGCCAGTACTGTTCCTGAGGATTCCTTAATATTTTTCTCCGTAAAGCTGTTGCTTCCTCCTCCTGACGAATGTTTTCCTGTCCCCTTCAGCTTCCTCAAACCATAGCAGCATCCAAAAAATGTAGAATTTGGTAAGACTGTTCCCCTTTTGTTCCCTCTTACTCTGTAAGATGGTGTTTTACTGTAGATACTGTAACAATATGCAAAACAGGAATTGGTTCTGGTCCTGGGATTTCACTGTGCGTAGAACGGGAAGATGTTTCTCGCGCTCGCAGGCCAGAAGCAGTTGATTTGTTGATACACATTGTATCTGTCTTTTCGTTAATGTTTTTAAGTACGTCCATCTTGTGGTTAAACTAAGGTTGGTGAGTGGCAAATAATGAAGGGGAGAGGGGACTGTGGCTGTTCCCCAGAGCCCTCCTCAGGAACAGTGTTGTCTAGCACTGCTCTTCCCTCCAACTGTCCAAGGAGTGACCTACCCCCACTGGCACCATGTGCCGTGAAACCACAGGGACACAGAAACCTGTATGCCTGGTTAATTATGATACATTACAAATTAGTAATGTTTCATGTTAGTAAGCAAAATGCTTCTTAATTTTAAGTAACCTGATACTTTGCATATTTGTAAATTACAGGAAAAATGGTTTTTAATGTTATTGTCCAGCAACTTGCTGCTTGATGCTGTTTTTAATTAGTACTATTCTCGACTCGGCCGCTGCGTTACTCGGCGCGGTGGTTTTGTTTTTTCTGGTGGAATGCTGATTTATGCTCCTTCTCCTGCAGTCAGAAGATTAATGTTTTATACTCACAAGCTGATGTTTTACTGAACTTTCTGTATCCTGATGCAGTACAGAGTTTATGTACCAAATGGAGGCAGCCATGGCAAAGAAAGAACTTGCGTTACGTAAATAAATTGCTGAGTTGAATTATTTGGTCTCTGGTGGCTTTTTGGAAGACTGTTCAACACTTTGGCTGGCTTTCCAGGGAAGTCAGGGAAATCATCCTTCTTCCCTGGGGTTCCTCTGACAGTCTGAGATCTCCATATGTGAGCTGAGGGCTGTGCCAGTCTGATGGCTGGACACTGACAGGCTTTTAACTGTTGCAGCGTGACAGCTCCAAAGAAGGAACGGGATGGCTCCGGATTGCCTGGCTGGTGACAAACCAAACAGCCACTCCTGTGGCTGCTGCTGCTTCTGCAGCCGCTCGCTGCAGGGGGTGTCCTGGCGGCTGGGCTGTGATGCGGCTGCAGTGCTGCGGGTGGTTGTGACAGGGTGAGACCCCCAGCATTGTTGGGTGTCTTGGGTGCTGAGGAACAGTTCACTCCTAATTATTTTGGAACAAGTAGTGCAGGCCTTGCTTCAGTTGTAATGGGCAGTTCCAAAGGGCAGTCTGGAAATAAGTACGTATTTTGTCCAGTTCTACAGCATGTTGGTATCAGGTGCTGAGCATGACAAGAGGTGAACTGTAGCACATCAAGACTTTGCACTAAAGCTTTGCTAGGAACGGGGAAGGAAATGCAGTGGGAATGTTCCGTAAAAGCTCGTGTTCCGTAAAAGAATCTTCCCCTCCCACCTGCTCTGTGGCAGCACAGCAGGTTCTTATCTGACTTAATAACTTTATGGTCTTTATTCAAGTTTGTGCTCTTAATAGAGGGCAATGACTTTCTAGTTAATAAAAAAACAAGGAGAGCAGGTGCTCCTGGAGATAGTGCTTGGTTTCAAAAAGCAAATCTGAAACCTCACAATCTGAAAGGTCATTTATTGGCTGTGGGAGAGGAACTCTCCTGAGGATGTCATTTGAAGTGACAGGGAACTCACGTGGCTTTGTGTGTGCGAGGTGTCCGAGGACTTAGCGGGAAGGGAGTGGTGATCAAACCTTTGAGCTACACGAAGACTTCTCTGCTGTTTGTAGTGGAGTCTGTAATTCAAATATGTTGCAGGATTTTAAGCTCATCAACAGGCAGATGAGCTTAAAATCCTGCTATTTGGAGCTTTGCAGGATGTGTAGGAGGGGAAATGTTTATTTTTATTCTTATCTAAGCTGGACTGATACAATTTTAAAGGATGGGAGCAGAAGCTTAGAGCTTTGATAGTGTAACTAGGAAAGGAAGAGCTGGGGGGGCAGTTAGCTTGTTTCTGATGTTCATGGCACTTTTCTAGCCCAGTGATGGTCCTGGTGGCACACAGAGCGATGTGGGAGGGTCGGTCCCTAGTGCACCCTGCTGCTCAGAAAACCCAGCCAAAATCTGCCTCCTTGCTCTGAATTCTCTCAACTCTCACCCAGGGCTTCTGTGTGAGTGGCCCTGCACCCCCTGCCCCTGTGGGTTCAAGGGCCTGTGCTGCTGTCCCGTGTGCCCGGCATTGCTGGGGGTGCCCGTTCACTGTGGTGCCCAGGAGCTTGGTCAGGGTGAGCAGTGCTGCTCGGAGCTGTCAGCACTGCACCTTTCCCTGCACGCTGAGTCAGAGGTGTTGCCACCTGCACGCCACAGCCCAGCGCTCACTCTGCTCTTACTGTACAACTGTCAAGATGCCTCCCCTGGCTTTACGGCTTCCTTGGGGTGGGTTGGCATAGAGGGCCTGCCACAGCTGCCGGGCCTTCGCATGGTGCTGCTTATCTGTCTAAAAGAGGTTAGATCTTGCCAGCTTACTGATCTGTTAAGTTAAGCAGGTCACATGCAGGCACCCTGATAAGTTTCCTGTACCCAGCAGGGTTGCCCTGTCTTCATCCTGTGTGCAGTCAGCAGAGGCTGGTGCTGAGCCCTGCAGGAGGCTGACTCCTCTCAGAGCAGCTTTCCCTACCCCGAGAGGCTGAGGAATTGCCACTGTTCTCTTGGAAGGGGGCAGCTCCCAGGCTGGGCTGGATGAGGGGGTGGAGACGGCTCCTGAAAAGTGTGAGGGCACAGCCATGGAAAAGAGAATGCTGAGCTGACCCAAGGCTGTTTCAGGTGGACAGTGGGGCCAACAGGAGCTGGCTCAATAGCTTTGAGCTCTGCGAAGCAAGTCTGGGGAGCCTGTCCATCACTCGCTCTTTCCTTCCAGCTCATCTGTGCCTTCCTTCACCCTCCAGCAGTGGCCAGGTCACTCTCACTTGCCTCCTGCGTTTGCTTCCTGATGGAGCCAGGTCCCTGCTCTCTGCAGGTGAGTGCTGTGGCTGCACCTTCCCCAGGAGGGTGTGCTGGGATAGGGGAAGCTTGGATATGAAGTGAGGAGGCTGAGTGAGGGTGTTTGGAAAGAGGAAGAGGGGAGGGATCTACCAGTGTGTTCTGGGGATAGAGAAGGGGTACAGTCTCCTCTTGGCCTTCCCAGTGGTGCTAAAAATAGATGGAAAAAGTAATTAAACTATCATCAAAGGAAAAGCTTTGATCCCACTGCACCATGAAAGGATGAGCAGGCTGGGGAAGAACCCTCCTTCCAAGGCAGTGCTGCAGGGTGTCTTGTCTTTGCTTCTTTTTAAATCAGCACTCAAAAGGGGGAAGGAAGCACAGGGAAGCTGTGCTGTGGCAGAGGTCAAGGGAGAGGCTGCTGGGTTCTCATTTCTCCTTCCCCCATGCCAGGTGCTGATGCAGGAAGGGTCCTGGCAGCCCCCTGGCACAGGGGCCATCTCCTGGCTGCCAGGATTTGTCGGTCCCAGCTGCTCTCCCAGCCCGCCCTCCCTGGTGCCAGCTGCCTGGTGCCCTTCTTGCTCACTGAACTCCTGTGTGAACCTGCCTGGTTCCCTCCCCTCGGGGGATTTCCAGGCTGCGGCTCAGCTCAGTGCTCACATTTTAAGGCATTTCCAGAGGCAGGCATCTGACCCCAGGCTGCTGTGTAGGCCGTGGGAAGGGAGCTGCTGTGTAACGGAAGCACATGCGTGTGGCATCGTGTAGGGGTGCAGCAATGCCACCCGTCTGGGGCAGGCCACTGAACAAGGAAGCAGGTTCAGCATCAAAACGCTGTTCTCTCCCAGCTCTGGAGCTGCAGATCTGGGCTGCTTCTCTCCCTGCCAACTAGAGGGGGTGTCCCAGGCCGGCAGCAGCTCTGCGCTGTGTCTTGGAGGCAGTCTGGGGCAGTCTTGCTGCAAGACAGCCATCGAGAAACAGAGTAACTGGCGCACCAGAGCGGAAAGGAGCAAAACAAGAGGGTCTGGGTCCTGCCAGAGATAAGGAAAGTGGGGGCTGGTGGTCTGCCGGGAGGCACTGCCTGGGTTCCTATCTCTCCAGCTTTCCTGGGTGTCTTGGGGTTTGGGCCTTGAATGCCCCAAGGCCAGGGTTTTCCTGTGGAAGTTTCCCTCGAGGAGAGGTGCCAGGGAGCAGCAGTTGCTGTTGCTGTTTCTCCTGAGCAGACGCCCCAGCGACGCTAAACCCCTCACTACAGCAGCTCGGGGAGCAGCCAGCTCGGTCCTCCTGCAAAGCCACCGGCGAGAAGCAGCCTGGAGCTTCTCCCTGAGCATCCCCATGTCCCGGCAGCCTCCCCCACGCCCTCCAAGGCCCACATTGCACAAATGGTTTGGAGTAAATACAGCGTCTGGTTGAGCAATAGGTCAGGAGGATTTGCATGGCGCGTTGGCCCCGGGGAAAGGTTTCCACAGCTCTTGCCTCACTCGGAGGTGGGTGGTGAGTGGGGGCTGCCCACCCACGGAGGGGCTGGTCTGGTGGTGGGAAGAGCTGGTGGACAGAACTCAAGGGGCTTGAATTCACCCTCCACCTCTTAAATCCTGGCCATGGCAGAGTTGCTGAGCCACTGGGGCTGGCAGGGGATTTCCAGCCCAGCCCCTGAGGATCACCTGCCGAGAGCTGAGCTGTGGCAGGGCTGGGACATCCTCACTTTGCTGCAGAGCTGCCCCCTGACATCCCTGGTGCTCCCGAGGGCTCTGTGCAGATGCTGCTGTGATTCTTGTGGGGGGTTCAGGGGTGCCACAGCAGGAGGGGCTTGTTTGCAGGACCTGATTTAGTGTGGTGTTTCTAAGCAGTTTGGGTCTGTCTCACCTCAAGCACCGTGCAGGAGGAGCCAGGTCGGTGCAGGATGAGTCAGACAACTGTTATTCGCATTGCATCAGTTCCCTGGTGTGGGTGCTGCACAGGCACGTTGGGAGGAATGATCCCAGCTCGCTGTAGGCGCCTGTCCCCAGTCCCTGCTCCCCAGGGCGGGCACTGCTGCAGTCAAGGCTGGGGAGATGGTTTCCATGGGCTTTCCAGGGCCCTGGGCACAGCAGCAGGCCTAGAGCCATGGGAGCTGTTGCACAGCATCACGGGGCTAATTCCCAGGCACATCAGGCAAGTCTGCCTGGTACTGGCAACAAACCCAAAAAGTCTTCCCATAAAAGCCTTGGTGCTGGAGGCCAGTTCGCAGGGCTGCAGGATCACTGGTGGCTCTGCAGAACAGCATCACCAGGGCCATCCCTGCACTCATCCCAGGTGAAAGCCACAGCCTGTGGTGAGCACCATGGGGAACAGGGCAGGAGCTGCTGGATTCTCCTCCAGCCTGTCCCAGACACCCACCTGGGAGGTAGGTCAGGGCCTCTGCCCTGCTTGGGGAGCAGGAGCCACCGCCAGCCACGACTTCGTTCAGTGCTTTGTTGCCTGCCCAGTGCACGGGCCGGGTCTCGGCATCGGGCTGCAGTGGCAGCGCTGAGCTCCCCACGAGCTGTGCCCATTGCACGCTGGTGGGAGGCACTGCTGCTGAGGGGTTGGGCAGCTGCTGGTGGCAGCCAGGGCAGTGCCAGGGCCGAGCTGCGCACACGGGGCTGGTGAGAGGTGCTGAGCAGCAGGCACAGCCAGAAGCGTTTGCCCCTCTTGGGGCACGGAGCAGCTGGTCAGTGGCACCTTTGCACCCGGGTGGGAAGTGCTGCAGCCACGTTCCCGGCAGCAGCACCGCTGGCTTGGCAGGGAACCCTCCCCAGCATGAATTGCAGCTCAGGCCCCCTCGGGGCCAGGGGCTGGGGCTGCCTTGGCACCCCCTGAAGAGCTGCAGGCTCGGTGCAGCCATCCCAGTGACAGAAGTGGAAAGATGAAGCAAACCCAGCTCAGGGACAGGTGGCCACCTGTATTTTACAGCACCGTTGGGGTGAGCCCATGGGCCCGGGCAGGGCTTGAGCACAGGGCAGCCCTTCAACCCCCACACCTTGCACAGGCTCCTGCCATGTGGGGAGGGGGCTGGGGCTGTGCAGGAGCTGTCCTCCTGAGGGTGGGAGGCTCAGCACCCTCCTCCAGCTCCCCCCCAGCCAATTCCTCTGCCGTTGCTGGGCTGGGGGCCCCATGCAGCTTTGAGCCTGCTTCACTTGGCACTGGCCCTCCCCAGGCACAGCATCCCTGGCTGAGCCATCCTCCTGCGCCCAGGGGCCCCGGCCACCGCAGGAGAGCTGGTCCCCCCCCAAGTGCTGTCGCAAGAACCCAGGTGAGAGTTGCAACATGTGCACAGTGCAGCTGGCGGGGGCAGTTATCTGGCCAACAAGGAAGTAAACAGGGCTGCACTTGGGTTTTGTAATCCATCCATGGCCCCACAGTCTCCATCTTGTGCAAAGTGACCAGGAGCTGGTGGTGATCTTACTCCTCACTCCTGGAAACTCACAAGAAGTTGCAGCAGATCAGGATGATGGTCTCCACTGGCTGCCACCAGAGACAACCCATCCTGGGCACAGTCAGCCCTGGGGGTGGCCCTGGGCGTGAGGTGGCTGTGACCTGCCCTGGGCAGCCCAGGAGGCAGCAGCTCAGCCTGAGGTGTTTCCTGGCTGGTTCCTGCTTCTGGGAAATGGTGCAGCTCTGGCTGGCACTGCAGGATGGAGGCACAAACAGGAACATGGGAACACAACAAGGACCGTGCGGTCCTAGCCTGTGTCCTATGGTGCCAGGGCAGGGAGGGAGGGGTGGCTCCTGCCCATCTCACCCACACTCTGCTTACACTGTCACTGTTTCTGCCCATCACGGAGCCGCTGGCCCCAAGAGGCTGCCCGGGGACGGCTGCCAGGGTGGCTCCATCCACCGGCGTCCTTCAACAGAGCGGAAGGGCGAGCGGGGGGGCGATGGCCGGAGCTCTGCTGCATGCCAGAGCACCCAGTGAAGACTGGTGCAGAGCACTGGGAGCTTTTCTCAGCACCCTCTCCTCCCGAGTACCTCCCAGGGCAGCCCATTGCCATCTAGTGCCCTGGTGGGAGCTGGGAGGGTTCCTATGCTGCCCGCTGTCAGAGCTCAGCATGTTACCCCATCCCCAGCTGTGGCTGCAGGTGGCAGGTCCCCTTTTCCCAACCACAGGCTCCCTGGCCCCTGCGTTCCCCCCAGGTCCTCAGCCACTACCTGCTGGACTCTCGTCCTCACTCCCACTGGCACTTTGATCCTCAGCATCCCCCAGCAGCTCGGGGCTGTCGCTGCCATCCCACCGCCGTGGGCACTCCTGCAGCTGGGACAGGGCATGAGGGTGCCAGAGGGGCACCAGAGGGGACTGAGGAAGCTGGGGGCCCCCCTGCAGGACTCACCCGCTGGCGCAGGCTTTGCTGCTCCCGCAGCAACTCCAGGAACCGGCTGCTCCACAGCAGCTTCTCGGCGCCCAGCTCCGTGCAGAGGTAGCGGACGTCGGCCTCCAGTGCCTCCAGCCTCCCCAGCACAGCCTCACTGGTGTCACTGTGCTGCTGCCGCTCCACTGCTGCCCTGGCACCACGGCTCAGCTCCCCACAGTGCCCAGTGACCTGCCCTGCCCAGACAACCCCCCCTCTGGCCATGCCCAAGACCCACCTGCCTGCCCAGGCTCCAGTGCGGAAGTGGGGCCTCCATCCTCCTCCTCACTCCCCTCGCTGACACTTTCCAGCCTCAGCCGCAGCGCTGTGCTGAGCTGAAAGATGCCATGGAC
The DNA here is from genome assembly GCA_024605025.1 of Megaceryle maxima. Lineage (NCBI taxonomy): Eukaryota > Metazoa > Chordata > Aves > Coraciiformes > Cerylidae > Megaceryle > Megaceryle maxima. The sequence goes on along the minus strand of JANHGN010001345.1, from coordinate 5,072 downwards.
AGCAGGGACCACCATGTCCGTGGGCAGCCAAGCCTGGATGGCCTCTGGCACCACCACTGACTGCAGAACCCAGCCGTGCCAACCCTGGCACGTGCCGAACCCTGGGGACCTACAGTGCCACTGGTGCCACAGGGCCACCCAACAGACCATGTCACTGGGCTCAGACATGCCCTGGGGGGAGTCAGAGCTCTCCCCAGTGCCCGCAGTGTGGGGACATATTGCAGGACTTACCTCCTCGGTGACCTGGAAGGCGTTCTCGCAGCAGATCTTGTAGCAGATCAGCAGGTACTGGGGGAGAGGACAGTGGCCACGTGGTGAGAGCGATGGGCTCGAACTGCCCCAGGGAGTGCGGAGCCTGGAGCAATGTCCCTGTGTCCCCAGGGCTCTTGGCAGGCAGCACTGTACCAATCTTGGCACCTCAACCCAAGTGCCAACACCCAAGGAGGAGGGTCACAATGTCTCAGCCGTGCTGCTGGATGGTGTGGTGAACCCCCTCCCACCACTGCCCCGGCCACAGCAAACTGCAGGTCCCTGCCCCGTACAGAGACAAAGCCCTGGCAGCGCCACCACCCCACGCTCCGACCCCTGGCGCTGGGCGCACGCCACGTTTGGAGCCAACACAAACTTGTGACAGCCCTTAGGGAAGGGTCACTGTGGTACCGACCCACATCAGCCTCCAGAGCCACTGCAGCCCCCAGAGCACCGTCCCAGAGAGTGAGAGGAGCCACCACCACCCAGCACGCAGGAGCTGCCTCCACATGGGCACCGTCGGGCCATGCTGCCTGCCCATGGTGACCCTGCAGACCAGGAGATGGACAGGTGATGTGCCCATGGCCCCGGGACATGTGTCAGCCAGATCGTGCACCACCACACGCCAGGGTCCAGCCCCACTCACCAGTGCCAGGTAGAAAAAGGGAGGGTGAGTGTTTGAGGGGCCAGCCCGTGCTTGGTGGGGACACCCGCTCCCCCTCCCCAGCTCTGCCCCCTTACCCGGTGCCGCACCACGCGCAGACCCCTCCTGGAGGCAGCTGGGGTGGCTGCTGCCCCTCCTGCCTGGTGCCAGCTCCTGGCAGCTGCTCGGCCACTTCCTTGGGCTCGATAAACTCCTGCCTAATCCTCTTGGTGACGAGGATGTGCAGGGGATTAGAGTCTCTCCTGCTCTGCCTTTGGTGGACATAAGGACAGTGGCTGCTCTGCCACCCCACATTTGCTCTGCTCAGGAATCACCTTCTGCAAGCAAAGGACCTGGGATTTATTTTTAACTATTACTTTTCACTTTCATTAGTGTTGAGGGAAGAGCCTGCATCGCTTGCTCCGACGCCTGCATGCGAGGCCAGGCACTGACTATCCTGGAGACCTTCAGTCAGTTGGGCTGTATAGGAATTAAAATAGAAGTCTTCAGAACTAAACCAGAAGTTTTAGGCACAAGTGCCAGAGCCAGACTGCAGCAGCCATCTGACGATGCTCTTGCTGCCCGACAGCGGAGCGGGGAGGGAAGGCTGTGCATCAGCAGAGCAGGGGGCCTTGACCTGTGAACCGAGCAGTGGCCGTTTCGCTTTCTGCCCTGATCAATGTGCTGGCTCCCTGGGGCCACTGCCATCACTGTCCTCATCAGAACAGGCTGTCCCCTTCCTCTAGTGACAGACAGTGCCGGAGGCTGGAAAGGCTCCCCTTGTCCCCACAGCACCCCCAACACCCATCACAGGGAAAGCTGAGCCGACTGACACTGCCACAGAATCTGCCTGTACTCACGGGGGGTGCACCAGCAACACGAGCCTTTTGCTGTTTCTCTGCACGTCAGTGTTCTGGCCAAAAAGGTACAGCAGCTTTCCTCGAGGTCAGAGGGGCAGCAAAGACTTTCACTCTCTGAAGTTCAGGCGCTCTTGCAAACCCTGCTTTGGAACAGCAGCAACAGTGGGAGAAAAACTGCTTTTGAACCAAGGCCAAGTAATCAAAAGCCATCAGCTAAGACTTCTTTTCTCCAGAACTATGGAAAAGCAAGTTTGAGACCTTTGAGGAGTTTATGCCATTTCCTAGAGCTTCCACCCCCCTGTATTTAACCTCTGTAACTTAAAACACAAAGAAGTAGGGCAGCTCTGCAGCCCTCCCATTAAGCCGTCACATCCCGACACCCCCTGCAGATAAGCGGCCGCCGGCCCCTGGCAGCAGAGCACCAGCCGCTCGCTCGACTGCGGATAAGCAGCTCCCGCCGCGAACAAACGCCGAGCTGCCTTGATCCCCGAGCCAGCCTCAGAACAGAACAGAACTTCGCCGCGATGGCCCTGCCCTGGCTCTCAGGCGCAGCCCGGCACCAGCCGGGCCGTGTGCGGGGAGCTGGAGGAGACCAAGCACCAGGAAGCGGAGGCGCAGCCGCTCGGGAGGAACGCTGGCTGGCACCAGCGCATGTGTGCGCACCGCGGGGGCTGTCAGGGAGGGGACGTGGCTCTGCCCAGGGTTTAACCGGCCACAAACGCACCACAGCGCCAGTAACAAAAACAATTTACCACCTTGAGGAAAAGCAAAGCTGATTCCAACATCAGCACCGGTATCTTGAGCTGGCTACTGCGAAAAGCACCCAGCGCTCATCCCTCTGCGTACTCGTCCAGCGGCAATCTCGCCCCGATCGGCCGGCACGCTGCCAGGATCAGCCAGAGCTGACACATCCGAGGCCTGCCTTGAAGCGGGATTAGTTGAACACAGATCGAGATTAGTGCCTGGCAATCCTGTCAAGACTCAGTGTTATGTCTACCAGAGGAAAGAAAGCACAAAGGAAACCTCCTGAGGGTCACAAGACAAGGAACAGCGACTATGCCAAGGTGGAAGAATTCCAGCAAAGTCCAGCAAAAAAGTAGACGGAGAACAAAAAGCAACAGGAGTCAAATTTAGGACTGAAGAAAACATGAGAACAGAGACAAACATGTAACTTTATTGTTTATGTACAAATGACAGAAGTTTGTATTAAAAAGAGAATCCACCCAACCTCAAAGGGAGCAAAGAGCAAGATGGCTTTGAGCTCCAGCCTTCCCTGCACCTAAAAGCACTGTGTAAATTTTAGGGGATGGTGTTTAAAGTTGGAGAAAAGGGTAAATCACCTTCTCTGCTTGAGCAAGAACCAAAATGAGCTGTTCCACAAAATGAAGAACCTTCACTCCACATGGATTAAAACAAAGAAACCAAAAGTCAATTTGTTGACAAAACACTTTGGCTTCAAAACAAAACCAAACCTACAAAGCAAAGTATGAGCAACAAAAGTAATCTAAGTCTTACAACATGGATGGGACAAACTGAATCATAGCCCAGTTCCAGTGGAAAAAGAAACACTTCTCCATGGGTTTGCAGATGACAGGGGTGGCAGCAGCAAGATCAGCCAATTTTAGGAAGTTCCCGACCGAGGTGGAAGCACAGAATAGTCAGGAATTCAGGACTACAACTACTACTACTACACCTTAGTCTTCCTGCAACTCAGGTGATTTAAAAATGATGCAAAGTACATGGTCCAAGATTTTCTCCCCCCACCTAAGTTCTTTAGAGCGAGCCATTCCCATCTGCAGACACTTGGCCAGAGCTGCCATCGCGCTCCTTCAGTCGATTGGCATTTTTCTCAGTGGGGATTTGTGTGGACCTAAATCCCAGACGCATCAGCACTGATGAGTCTAGTAGTCCTGTGGGGAAAGGAGAGGACAGGCACATTAAGACCCTTTTACCTCCAGTTCTGCTTGCAGAGCTGGGATTCTCAGTCTTCTCTCATTTCTATATACCATTAGTTGCAGGCAAAACAGAACAAAAAAAAAAAAAAACAAAAAAAAAGACTGTTTTTTTTCTTGTAGCTAAACATTCAAAAGAAAGGACCTTTCAAAACCTTAGTTCAAAAACGCATCAACCAAATCCAGATGCTTTTACTGTTCCAGGTCATGACAAGATAACAAGACGCAAACCAACTCCTCATAGAAGGTGCACAGGACTGAACCGCCACGCAGCTTCCTAACAAGCCTGCCTGGGCTTATTTACTGTCAAATCCACGAGACAATGCTTATTTCATACCATGATATTCCTCAACCATGAAAATAAGATCTTAAATTACAGCAGAGGGAGGCTTTGTAAGATTAGGAGTCAGTCAGCCACGCAAGTCTACAGATGAGCAATGAAAACAATGACAGAGCGCGGATACTTACGGCTCTTGGCTTTTTGTTTAACTTGAGATCAATCCTGTGGTTGGAAAGATAAGAGAAACGTCCATTTCAATACATTAAACCAACACTAGAGTTCAAAGAACCAGCTACTGCATATGGCACAGGCTACGACAAAGACTATTTGGTTAATTCAATCCACATTCTCAATCTGGCTGAGCCAAATCACTGTCCCAGTATTACTGGACAAGAGAGCAGCGGAGACGGAGAGTGGATTCTTTAGTATTTGCCAAAATGCATATTCCGTCCTCTCAAAAAAAAGAGTTAATAAAGGTCCATCATAAAAATCACAGGGAAGTTACTCAGCATAGAGAAACAAGGTTAACAACGCATGCTCTACGTTAATTTGTTAGACGTGTGACTATGCCACGGGTGGTTATTCAGACACAGTGGTCATGGTTATTTAGTCGGAACAGGTAGGAGTTTAAGATGACAGGGATTATATGAGTCAAAGCTTCTGAGTTTATTACATTTTTCCAGAAGGAAATATCCAAGTCTACACTAATCTCCTTAAGAAGCAAAGCCAGAAGAATCAGTTTTCAAACTAAGTTTTTAAGTTAAAAAGTTTATCTATTTAAAAATGAAATAGAAAGGTAAAGAAGAGTGAAGTTAATTTAATTTTGCTGAAGTTATTAAATAAAATGTTACCTCCATCACGCTTTTCTGTTTTTAAAAAAAACTTCCCAGCCTAACCTAATATACATACCTACAATTAAACAGATAAACTATGGGTTAGAAAGGTCTCAAAAGGCACATTGGTGTCTACACACTAACAACACAGCACAAGTACTAATTCAAGTCAAACTTACTCAAAGTCATAATCAAACATGCCAGACGGGCTGAGGGGCAGCATTTGAAAGGAAGAAAGCAATAGAAATTAATATA
>JANHGN010001344.1:0-11548 GCA_024605025.1 Megaceryle maxima | reverse complement strand
GAGGTTGGCCAGGGCTCTGAGCACCCTGCTCTAGTTGCAGATGTCCCTGCTCCCTGCAGGGGGGTTGCACTAGATTTAAAGGTTTAAAGCTCCCTTCCAACACAAACCAGTCTATGATTCTATGGTGATTCTCTCTGAAAGTGAAGGTCTGGTAGGATCTCATGAGGCACTTGAGATGTTGTCCAAATCCCTGTACCTCTTGTTCTGCTCTGTTTGGGGTCTGTGGGAGCTTCAGACTCAGTTCCACATGGTCCAAAACACTCAGGATGTGACATGGAAAGTGTGTTTAGTATCCAAACAGTCTGTCCTGAGAGGGACTCCTCAGTGCCTTTTGTGTGGCTTAGTCCCTTCCTGCTCTGCTGGGAAAGATCAGATTGGTTCTTATTCTACCAGGCTGCTCTTGTCCCTTGAGGAGATGTCCTTAAATGTATTAAACATGATGGTTTAGCATTCCAATTGAAATGCTCCTAGCGTGTTTTGGCTGAGATTTTCAAAGTCTGTAGACTTCTGACCATTTCTGTTTTCCAGTTTCTGAGTGAAGATGACGAAAACTGTCTCATTATGTAATTTTTTATTCTGTGACTCAGTTTTAAGTTCGATATTTATTTCCCAGTTGTTTTTGTGGTGTAGAGAGGAAGGTGCCTTAACAATAACAGCAACAAAACTTGTTCCTCCTCAGTTTTTAAAGGGCTTTTCCCTAAGAAGCTGAATTTCATGGTACTAGTGGTACCAGCTTTTGGAGCTGCTGAAATCAGTGGAAGGTGAAATCATTCAAGAAGTCAACAGCTTAATGGATACAGCCTTGGGCTGATGATGTCTTCTGTTTATGAGCTGGTTGGGTGCAAAGAACTTTACTTTCAGTGAATTCACAGCAGCACATGGTAAATCCACAGATAAAAACCTCAGCCCTGGGTTTTGTTGTGCTGTGCTTGCCATTGTCTCTTCTGTTTGCTCACATGGGTGACACAGGGGAAGGCACTAGGTGGGACCTTTTATGATGCTGTGTAAAATAAGTGCTGATGTTTGCTGTGTTTGGGAGAGCTTCAGGGCCAGGCTATAGGTGAAATGACCATGGAATAGCTGTTTATCTAAGGTTATTAAACACAATCGTTTGGTGAAAATTTTTTAACCTAGATTTAGGTTTATGCAAACTTCTGATTGTCCATTCACAGTCCTGCACATCAGTTCAGGAATAGAATTGGTTGGAAGAAACCTGTAAGATCATCGAGTCCAACTGTTAGCCCAGCACTGCCAGGGCACCACTGACCCATGGCCCTCAGCACCACAGCTCCACGGCTTGGAAACCCCTCCAGGGATCATGGGGACTCCACCCCAGCCCTGGGCAGCCTGGGACAGCTCTGGACAACCTTTGCAGGGAAGAAATTGTTCCTCATGTCCAACCTAAACCTCCCCTGGGGCAACTTGAGGCTGTTTCTTCTTGTCCTATCACTTGTTTCTTGGGAGCAGAGCCCAACCCCACCTGGCTCCAACCTCCTGTCAGGGAGTTGTGGAGAGTGAGAAGGTCTCCCCTGAGCCTCCTTCAGGCTCAACAATCCCAGGTCCCACAGCTGCTCCAGACTTGTGCTCTAGGCCCTTCACCACTCCTTGATGCCATTTTAATGCCCCTGCAGATGTATGTTATCTGCATGTTATCTGCACTGAAGAATAGATAACAAATAATGGCAAATGCCAGTAAATCTCAAGTGGCTCCCTGCCCCTGATGCCCTGGGGGAAGGTGTGTGTTGTAATGGGTCTGGAAGGGTAATGAAGGCAGGTTTCCAAAGGCAGTTTGAGTAAAGGAGATGCTTTTAGCAGCTGGCTGACTCTTTAGGCTGCTGATAAAAGGAGACTACCTCAGACCTTTCATGGTCACCAGAGCCTCCTGATGTTACATGCTTTTCTGTCAGCTAAAAAGGAACTGATAAGGCGAGGTGGTTTTTGGTGATAAAACCACTAAAGAAATCCTTAGCCCCTGTCCCACCCCCATGGTGTTTCCAGAACCACTCGAGAATGCTGGTGTGTCCATCTTTGGCCAGTGGAGAGACAAGGAAGTGTTGATCACCTCCGGTTGTTGGGAGGTGCTGTACCCTGTAGTAGGGCTCTGCTATTTTGGAGCAAAGATCCTGTGCTGTGAGGCTGCTTCCCATTTGTTAGGGGACGTCTTTATACAGCTGCCCTCTGAAGCTCAGCCTCCTTCATCTCAAGTTGCCCATTGCTGCAAGAGAGAGCAAATCAGAACAAATCTGTCTGTTTTTTTCCTCCATGACTATAAAGTTTTCAACTGGTGTTTCCGTAGGCACTCATCATTTATGTGGCTTTTTTTCTTCCTCTTTGGTATGAAATGCAATAGTAAGTTACAGGTGAGGTAGGTAGAAGTTGAGAGGGGAATGTCTGAACATCAAATTAAGTCACTTGCCAGGCCTGGATGGGCAAATTTGAAGGTAATTCAGCCCTGTTATAAAGTTTTATATTTTTACATTAATTTTTTGTATTACTCTAATAGTAAAATGAGCTCCCAGAACCATTTCCTCCAGTGCTGTACCCAGTTGATGTGCATATAGTTCATTGAATAAAAGCCACTGCCATCATTTAATTAAAAGAAAATCAATGTTGGGATTTGTAGGCAATCCATAATATGAGACTAAAATTTTTGGATTGGATGATCAATTCCAAACTGGCTGGAAGATTTCGAATATCTTCTCTGTGGGGACAGGTACATAAATCTTTTTTTCTTTTTTCTTCCTATTTAGTAAGCAACACTAACAAGTCTATTTTGAAATTATGGCCTCTAATGAGAGGATTTGAGAATGGCAGAGACAAAGGGCTGGAGTACGAACAGAAACTTGTGTCACACAACAATTCTGGGCAAAGATTATTTCCTTGTCGTGATTTTAAATGTTTCAGCTGCTCCAAATATCTGTGGGGAAGGTTCACTTAGGAGAAGCATTTGGTTTGGAAAGAACAACACTGGCAATGTTTATCCGATTTTTTTCGCTGCCAAACTGTACTCAAACCCAACATTTGTCAGGATGCCGTCGCCAAACGCGTTCGCCGACCTACAAAAGCCTCGTGTTATTGATGTTATTTAGTTGGGAAGTTGCATTTTCTTTCTCTGATGGCTTCATTGCACGGTGGTGATGAATGATATTTAACCAGCTTGTGGTGCTGGTGTGTGTACAGAGATAACAACCCCTGCAATCAATGCTCATTATCGCTGACGAGGTGAGGTACGCTCAGTTGTAAGTTACTTCCTTACACTTCTTTTCCCTTTGCTTCATTTTTCAAGTTCAGGGCCAATTAGCCGGATTCCTAAGCGGATATTATTCACCCAGATTTTTACTGTGGTTTTCATAGGAATTTATCCGTGGGAAGAGTAGTCTTTCAAGTGGATTTTTGTGACTGCGTGTGTATTTTGAGGTAGAGCGGGTAGAAAAAGGATGGTGGCGTGCAGATGTTAAAAGGTCTCCTAAGTTTGTCCAGAAAATGAACTCTGACCATCAGAATTGTCAATAAAATTGCATAAGCATTAAAGCAGGACTTGTAATTTTTCTGTGGTTTACTTTAGCTTTATTTAGCTCCTCCCTGATGAGGTTTCACATGCTGGAGAGATCTGCTAAGTTTGCTCTTGGTTCCTGCTTCGTTGATGGGGGGGATGGTGAGTGCTGAGCACCAGCCATCTGTGGCACCACAGTGAGAATTTTCTCATGGAAAACCAGGGCTTTCTTTTCTCCTGCTCACCTGAAAAATTAGGTGGTGAACATGGAAGTTTTTGCTTTTGCTTCCTCCCTTCCTACATTTTGGGGCTGTTCAGCCTGGAGAAGACTCCAGGGAGACCTTATTGCAGCCTTCCAGTATCTGAAGGGGGCCTACAAGAAAGCTGGAGAGAGACTTCTTCCAAGGGCGTGTAGTGATGGGACTAAAGGTAATGGCTTCAAACTGGAAGAGGGGAGATTGAGATAAGAAATTAGGAAGAAGTTTTTCACCGTGTGGGTGGTGAGACACTGGAACAGATTGTCTGGCAGGGTAGGTTTATCTGCTGGTCTGTGTTCTGCCTTGGTCAGGAGGATCAGCAGAGAGCAAATAGTGGCATGGTTCTTGTTTGGGCAATAATGACTCTGTAGTCCCACAGCCACAGATGTCCTAAAAATGAAGAACAAATAAAAAGCCCCTCTGAGGTGAACAATATTGTTGATATTTTGCAGGCTTGGGGCGTTTTTTTCCTTTCATGGTATGTTAATAGGCAATTTCTGTGGGGGATATGGGCATCCCTTTGCAGCTTCCTTTGCCACGTTCACACCACTCATTGCCACACAGAGCTCCTGAGGTGGCAACAGCAGTGGGAGATGTCCTTGTTTCCAAGGCAAGGTGCTCAGGCATTGTCCTTATTTCCATCTCTGTCTTGTTCTCGTAACTCCATCATGCTGTCATCTTTCACTCCTCACCCAGGCTCTTTGGATCCCAACTCACTTGAGCAATTTAGCCAGTGCTCCTTCCTCTTTTCTCTTTGTCCCAGTATGGACAAGTTGACCGTGTGCTTCTCCCATCGTACCAGGAGTCACCAGGTGGTGCTATTTCCCAATGAAATGTCCTCCCTTGCATTGCAGCACAGTCCAGCCTTTGTAGAAGGGTTTTATGGCGTTTGGTTTTGTGATGGAGCTTTCTTTGGTGTGTCAGGTAGTGAGGGGTCTTGCTTCTCACCACGCGTTCAATCTTCAGTCAGTTTTTTGAAGCAAAGCTGTTCTTGTGACTTAATCAACCAGTTCTTTGATGTTGAGGTCCCCAAAAGGCTGGGCTGCTTCTACAGCTGGGCTGTTCAGCAGCTTGTGACTCCCCTGTTGCACTCAAAAGCTGCTTTACTGTGGTGTAAAGCATGAGCAAGTCTCACTCAGGTTGTCCTCAGGCCTTGGTACTGTTGGGTCCCCCCATCCAGTGGGAGGGGATTTCACTTGTTTGTTGGCCTCTGTTGCTACTTCAGAGGAGATCTGTGAGTGAGTGCTGCCTTGGAAGGTGCTCCTCTTGTTTCTCCTTTCATCCTCTCTTCTTATTAGTCAACTAGATTGATACCACCTTATTTGCAGCTGCTTTTTATAGAGATCACTCTCTTACTTGAAACTGCAGAGACAGTTCAAGACAAGTTCAGCATCTTTAGTGAATTGCTGGTGCCCCCAAAAGCCACAATCTGAGATGAAGGAATGCAAATAAACACCGTCTTCTTTTTCACCAGGCTAAGCAATTCTTCCTCGGTGGCCATCCATCCCACACGCTGTCGAGGGCGTAAGAAACGGATTGATTGAGATTCTGCTCTTTGATTTCAGTTCAAAACCCTCCATTTCTCTCGGCCGCTGTTGAGACTTTGATGACTCGTGCAGAGAGGGGAAGGAATCGTATAAGAAAAGACACAGAGAATTAGCTGGAAATGTGGTGTAGAGGAAGCAGTTGCTGAATGATATTAATAACGACTGAAGGCTGTTCTCTTCGCCGTCCCCACCGGCGCAGGCACGGCGGTGTCATTCGCATGCGTGTCCTGTGATAAGATGCAGCAATTAAACGTGTCTGTTTGAATTAGAGTGTGGGGTTAGGGTTGGGTTTGGGGTTTTTTTTGACAAAAGTAGATGAGCTTTAAAAATTGGACGTTGCAGAGCTCGGTTGGCCGCGGCGTTAATTTTTTGTTATTACTTTTTAATATATTCTAGAGGGTCACTGTTCTTGAGTCACCTTGCAGAGAAGGGAGCTGAGGTAGCTGGAGTACTGACCCAGGGGCTGGGTTTTCTTCATCGACTGCAGTTCTGGTTTGCCTTACCTTTTTATTTTCAGTCTGCTGCAGTTATTTTAAAGAATAACTTTGAAGGGAGCTTCTTTGTTCTCCCTTTTCCTCCGCAGCCCCCCTGCCTCATCAGTAAAGATCCCTTTATACTCCCGCGCCAGCTTTGCACACAAAAGAGCTGGCAGGTTGCAGAAGAGCAGCACGGTTTGTAAGCATGGGGTGAGGGAATGTACAGCAGCCACGTGGGCCACTTATTGTGATTTCCTGGCTAGTAGATAGTTGAAGTGACTGCTAATCCTGCCACCCACTGCTAGTGTGGTGTAAAACAAGGGCTTGTTCCCGACTGCTGATTTAATGCCATGTCAGTCACTGGACTGTATATGAAAGAAAGAGAGAGTCACAGAATTGTTTCGCTTGGAAGAGCCCAGCTATTAACCCAGCACTGCCAGGGCACCACTAACCCATGGCCCTCAGCACCACAGCTCCACAGAGGGCTTGGAAACCCCTCCAGGGATCACGGGTACTCCACCACTGCCCTGGGCAGCCTGGGACAGCCCTGGACAACCCTGGAGGGGAAGAAATTGTTCCTCATGTCCAACCTAAACCTCCCCTACGGCAACTTGAAGCTGTTTCTTCTTGTCCTGTCACTTGTATTTTGGGAGCAGAGCCTGACCCCACCTGGCTCCAACCTCCTGTCAGGGAGCTGTGGAGAGACAGGTCTCCCCTGAGTTGCCTTTTCTCCAGGCTGAACAACCGCAGGTCCCTCACCAGACTTGTTCTCCAGCCCCTTCCCCAGCTCCGTTGCCGTTCTCTGGCCACGCTCCAGCCCCTCAATGTCCTTCTGGGAGTGAGGGGCCCAAAAATGAACCCAGGATTTGAGGGGAGACCTCCCCAGTGCTGAGTCCAGGAGGACAATCCCTGCCCTAGTCCTGCTGGCCACACTGGTGCTAATACAAACGAGGATACTGGTCGCCTTCTTGGCCACCTGAGTACACACTGGGCTCATCTTGACTTGGCTGTTGACTGCCCTCAGGTCCTTTTCCACTGTACAGTGGAAGGGCTGGGGGGAAGGTGTTTTTAAGATTTAGGGGTTTTTTTCTTATTTCCCTTCTCTGTTTTGATTGACAATAAACTAATTTCCCCAAGTCGAGTCTGTTTTGCCAGTGAGGGTAACTGGTGAGTGATCTCTCCCTGCCCTTATCTCAACCCATGAGGAGGGGGGTCCAGCTGAGGAGGGGAGTGACAGAGCAGCTTTGGTGGGCACCTGGTGACCAGCATTAAGCCCTACCCAGCAGATATTTTTCTGTTTTAAAATGGCTTTTAGCAATATACTGGATGTATATAAACACCAAGGAAACACACTCAGCACTTTAGTATCTCTTAAGGCACTTAATGGGTCTCTGTCACCGTACCGTCTGAACACTGCAAAGCTCTCACTGATTTAAATCCCCATAATGCTGTTACGAGGTAAAATCAAGTAACAATTATTTTCATTTAGTGAGCTGAGAGTGATTGAACTGAGAATGCCTGTGCCAAATGCAGTCCCAGCAGCACTGGGATTGTACTCTGATAGAACAGGACTGACCTGGTTGGGGCTAGAAAAATGTCTCTGAGAACACGTGATGCGCTTCCTACGGGTAGAGGGAATTAGAGTTAATCCAATTCTAATGCACACCAGAGGAAAAAGTCTTATTCTGTGGCTAATTTGCTCTCTGCAGCACCAGCGTTGGCCTGAAATTACAAGTGAGGAGAACTGATGTGCAGGGTGGTTTACTGTGGGAGAATTCACACAGACCATCCTGACCATGGGAGCAATATACTGAGTGACTTAAAAGGTACCAGTATCACCACATACTATGAGTTTAAAGAATCACAGAATGGTTTGGGTTGGCAGGGACATTTCAAGGTCATCTGGTCCAACCCCCCTGCAGGGAGCAGGGACATCTGCAACCAGAGCAGGGTGCTCAGAGCCCTGGCCAACCTCCCCTGGGATGGTGCCAGGGATGGGGCAGCCACCACCTCTCTGGGAAACGTGGGCCAGGGTCTCAACACCCTTAGTGTCAACAGTTTCTTCCTTCTCTCTGGTCTAAATCTTCCTCTTTTATTTTAAACCCATCCCCCCTTATCCTGTCACATCAGGCCCTGCTACAAAGTCTGTTCCCATCTTTCTGACAGGCCCCTTGAAGTGCTGAAATGCCCCAAGAAGGTCTCCCCAGAGCCTTTTCCAGGCTGGACAACCCCAACTGGTTCTAGCTGAAGCCTCAGGCTTTTTTGTGCTGGAGAAGAGGCTGAGGGCCAACGTGTATGTCAAAGAGCTGCTCTTTACCTTTCATCTGTGTGCTTTGCTCACTTGATAGGTCTTGCAGATGGAAAAAGCAAATCCAGCGAGCAGCTATTTGCGCTTCTTCCCAGACACCGCTCCACAGCTCACGGCTGCGTTTTCACTGGGACAAGCCTGACACTTGGCAGGTTGAGTTCAGTCCCAGGGGTGTCTCTGAACCCAGGTCTCCTGGAAGGTATTTTGTGTTTTCAGACAAGTAAGTGATACCCAAATGCAGGGAAGGACAAAGGATGTGTTTAGGGCCTTGCAAAAAGTTTTATTGGGTAGAGGAATTCCTGGATTAAAATACTGCCCTTGGAAATTGGTCAGGAGTCTGCTGTGCATAACTCTTCCTTCTATGTTCAGACGGTTGGTAAAAATCCAAAGCCAGTTTCAGATGCTCTTCAAGCTGCCTGCCACAGCCTTCCAGAGCAGCTGTAACTGGATTAGTAAGACATGGAAAGTATTGCAGTGCTGCCTGCCTCTGATCATCTGAGTAACGATTCAAATGTCAAAGGCAGGACTAAATTGCTGCAAATTTAGCAAATTTAGGCTGCAAATTGCAAAGCTTTATTTTCTCGTTCAGCTCCCTGCTTGTTGATCTCCATTGGAATTTAAAAGGCAAGCTGGAATTCCATACTACATCACGTGCCTTCGGGTTAAGGACTGGCATCTCCTAAGGCATTGAAGACGCAGGTTGGATATCTCAGGGCTGCCTGCCAAGGTCTGCCCAGGGAGTGACATTCCTCCTAAGATACCAGATTTGACTGGAGCTGAGCATACATTTCTGAGAAAGCCCAGAGATACTCAATGGTGCAGGCCTGGAGATGTGTTTGATGATAGCTGATGAAATGCCAACCATTCCAGCAGCGCCACGAGGCGATTACGCTGCTGTGAATTTTGAAATTCCATTAAAGTCCTGCTGAGGATAATGGGAATGGGCCAGGGGGATTCCACTGTGAATCAAAAACCAAAGTGTGGCTGATTCTGACAGTGGAAAGAATGGTGATGTGAATGTGCAGAAGCTGAACTGCCCAGTCAAAACCAGCTGCACTTTACAGAGCCACCAGAATGAAAAACTCATTGATTATTTTTCTTCCCCTAAAGTTTAAAACCTCTCTTCCTACCTTAGATTTGCCTTCCCAGTTGCAGAGGTTTTCACAGAATCCCAGCATGGTGAGGGTTGGAAGGGAGCTCTGGAGATGCTCTGGTGCCACCCCCCTGCTCCATCCAGCAGGGTCACCCAGAGCAGGGGGCCCAGCAGCGCAGTGTCCAGGTGGGGTTGGAATCTCTCCAGAGAAGGAAAGTGCCTTTTTTTTTTGGTATTTAAAATATCAAATGCAATGACAGTTTTCTCCTTTTTGGCAATTTTATACCAATTCAAACATTTTCATCTGTGCATTTAATGACTCCAGCGATGAAAGTTGTGCACTAGACAAGGACCTCTCCTTCCTTTCTGCTGTGGCCCTGGCAGGAGTCAAATCAATGTAACAAAGAGGAGAATTTAGCTTGGGAAATCTTAAGCATAAACTGGTTCCTCTGATATTTTTCAGTTAGTAATGAACCAGCCAAGAAGTTTGTTCGGTGGCATGAATATGTGACAGGGAGCCAGGCACTGTTCCTTCTCTTAATCATCAGGAGCAGCCAGCTTCCTCTTGGAGCAGATCCTCTTCCAGGAGAGCAGGACAGCTTTCTGACGGGACCATTGTTCTGTATGTTTGACTGAGCCTTTCCTCACCTGTAAAGATGACACAAGGCATCATTATCTCACTGGAAGGCACCCTGAGACGATCACTGGTGAGCCAGATTTGACCACAGTCGTTTCTGGTGTGTGCACTTACTGCTCCTCTTGATCACAGAATCATAGAATCATAGAAACATAGAATCATAGAGTCATTTTGATTGGAAGAGACCTTTAAGATCATCAAGTCCAGCCATTAATCCAGGACTACCAACCTGGTGCTTGAGATAACAGAATTATGTAGGTTGGAAAAGACCTTGAAGCTCATCAAGTCCAACTGAGAAAGCTTCAGAGCAGCTTGCTGGTAGGCTCCAGGGTTGTTGTCCCCAACAACCTTGTCTGGAACCCAAGTTTTTGTTGGTGTGAGCAGCTTTGTAATTCCAGCTGTATGCCTGATGAAGAAGAGTTTTTGTGTGCCTGACGAAAGGTCAGATTTTGGTGAGCACCAGCACAAACAGGCTCTGGGGGGCTATGAGGTGCAGGGGAGATCTGCCAAGTTCAGTGGAAGCCACATGAGCTATGGGAAAGGATGAAGACTTGTCACTTCCAAATGTTTCTCATATTATTTTTGTAATAACATCTGCTTTACCTGCTTTTTGGAGGACGTGGTATTAACCCCCTCCAGGTTGCTAGGGCATGGTCATTCTTCTTCTGAGGTATAAGACTAACGTGTGTTAAACCCAGTCAGCATTAATGGGACCTCTGCCTGTAGATTCCATCTCAGTGCATCTTGGTTATTACAAGAAGTGCTTTGGAGAGATGGACATTTTTAATTAGCAAAAATCTATACAAACTGAAATAACCTGTGGGTTGAATCCTGGCTTTGTCTTAAGTTGATGGAAAAACTTCCAAAGGAGCTGTGCCTTGGATCCCTGTTTTATAGAGATCAGTTCTCTGTTGCTTCTCAATAGAGGTTTTTGCAGCACCCATCTCCAGGGTATGTCAACCCTCTTTTAAAGCTGAAATGGGAAGTTAGTCATGAGATCTGTGGTGGTTACAAGCCAGATGTTCTTTTTATTTATTTTTTTTTTCTCCTTACTTTGCAAGTGGGAGGACAGAAGATGATTTCTTCAGCATATTCATTCTTAGTGTGCCATCTCCTCGTGTGAAGTGCCATCTAGTATTCTTGGTTCATTTGTATTTCCTAAAATCTTTAAAAGTCATAAAAGGATTTTTGCGTGGTTTATCTAATTTGAAGTATATTTAAAAAGCCCTGCCTGTTAACAGTGCACGGAAGGATTCTGCATAGTCAAGGATAAAAAGGCTCTTGCAGCAGTCTGCATAATTACAGGGCTGCTGTTTAGTCATCAGTCACGCTACGTGTGGATTTTTTTTTTTCTGTGAATTTAACATTTCTTTCATTTCAGATGCAAAAAAGAATTTACTCGAAGGGTTTCATTTGCTCAGTGCAATAGGATTCGACCCTTCTGGATCTATCCATTAAAAGCCATTATAATATCAAGGGTAAAGACTAACGTCGAAATCACAGGTGCTTTTACAGGGTAGTAAAAAAACCCCATTGCTTGAGGGCTGGACCCTGTGGTTGTGCAAAGATCTAAATGAGACATGCAGATTGAAATTAAAGAGCTACATTTTTCTGCATTAGTTTTTTCTGCCAAGGTAAATGAGCCTGAAAGGATGGACAGAGGGATATGCCAACTGCTATTTGTAATGGGAAAATGGGTTTCTTTTTAAATACATTGCTCAGATTGAACTTCTGCTT
>JANHGN010001343.1:59435-74852 GCA_024605025.1 Megaceryle maxima | reverse complement strand
TTTGCTTGTTTGGGTGTTTTGATTTGGTTTTGTGTGTGCGTGTTTTGTTTGTTTGTTTTATGCTAAAACTGAATATAAACACATTTCCTTTCTAACTGGAGGTTGTTCAGAAGACCAATTTAAGTCAACAGATGCTGGGAAAATCCTTTGTTATTCTTCAGTGGTGAAACAAGTTCTGTGCAATTATTCATTCTAGTTTACATATATAACTACTTCATGTTCAATTTATGCACATATCTGATTTCAATGTATGCTTAAAGTCCTGAGGACTTGTGTGTGTGTTGAATATTTTCCAAAACCAACATCAAGTCAACATAGTTTTAAGTGGAAAGTCACATACCTCTTATGTTGTTGTGCTTTTCCTATGTCTCATTCCTCTAATGTTTGCACTAACAGAAAAAAAAAAATCCACTGAAGCCAGTAGAAGTACAGGTGTAAAAAACAGATCCAAGGTTGAAAACCAGGATTTTGTGCCCAAAGGACAATTGCACTGCTGGAAATCAGCACACTGAGCAGGAGGGGCAGCGATTCATACTTTTAAGTAGGACATTTTTCACTGTCTACACTACAGTGACCCTAGGCTTGAGAAGTGCTATGAGGTGCTTAACTGAAAAGCACTAGGGGATTATAAGAAGCAGTTCAGAAACACATCTAAAAGAAAAGCATTTTCAAGAGCTAATTAAATGCTAAGGTTTTCTTCTCTTTCACCATCCCTCCTCAATTAAAAGGTGTGACTTCAGGGACTCTTTCTATTTAAAGTATGTCTAGGTGGTATTACAGGAGAGGTAACAGAGATAATAAATCACACAGCAGCTGTTGAAATAATATTATCCAACCTGTAAAGACATTTTTCCAAATCACTTCACACGTGTGTCACTCCACCAGCACTGCATCTGTATAATGAGTTACTCCTTACCTTCCTCCTCTGGTGCAGCTCCCCATTCTTATGAGCTGCCTACACTGGAGTTACAATTCCAACTGAGCTATTAAGTGTCTGCAAAGAAGAACAAGACTCAGCTCCAGCAAAGCAAATCTATGAACCCTGTTGACAGCTGACTATGAAAAGCCATGGCTTACATGGTGAAGCGTATCTTGACCTAAGGAAGAGGAAAAAGTCTGAGCTTACCATTAGTTTAACTGCATTAAAAAAAACCCCACAATTAGAAAGGTTACTCATTTTTAATAATTTGGCAAGTGTTCCTTCAGCAGTCTAGAAGGCAAAAAGGGCTATTTATGTCACCTTTCTCCTGAACAGCAAGTTAACATTTTCTTACAGAGTGCCAGCAGCCACTACAGCCCATTTTCTTGACCCATTCTGGTATGGTTTCAGATCTGGTTTATGAAACATGAGCCATAATTCTATCAAAGCTTATCTCTTCCTGGAGATGGGCTAGGGTAACATACCCATATTGGCTCTACAGCATCTATCAAAGGCTGATGAAGAATGACTACCATTAAGCTGTCTGTCTGACTCTCCCCAGGAAGATGAATGGCCATTTGCTATATATGATTCATTGTCAAAAAAAACCCAAAACCTAAAAAAAACCAAAATAAAAACAAACCAAAGAGTCAAAATGCTTTCTGTAAGCTCCATGAAGGCTCCTTATTTTTTGTAGCCAACACAAGTAAAGCCAATAGAGAATGCAGATACCTAGTTTGGACTGCAGAAGTTTACAGCTTTGATGACTTTGAAACCTTCATTAGTTCCCTCTTCACTGGTCCCAAAATCAAATGAGGTTGCAAATCCATCCTGAAAGACACATTTCCCCCCCCCTCCCCCCAAAAAAAGAAATTGCTGGCTCTGAGAAACAAGTTTTCTGTCAATGCAACTGCAAACTATCCTTTCTAATGACACAAAAGAGACTTTAAATCACTTTATAAATAATAACTACTGGTACAGTGTCCATTTGAATGATAGAACTTCAAACTCAGTTTATTGAAAAGCTAACTGATGTACTTCTACTGACAGAGTGCCACCCTTCCAGTAAATCATGGCATACAACTCAGCCCGCATTTGACATAACTAGAGAGAGGGAGATTTCCTTAGAGGAGACCAGCCACTGGTGACCAAGAAGTTGCTGTGTTGTCAGGTGAGCCATTTGAGGAAGTTTGCGTCTCCACACAGAGCTAACTGTTTTCACCAAGACTGGAGATTTCTATTACCTTTGTGCGTGTCATTGACCAAATGAACTTTCTGTGTGGCCATCTTGTAATGCTGTGGTGGGTTAGCCTTAGCCAGCTGCTCTCTCATTCCCCCTCCTTAAGAAGGCTGAGGGTAGAAAACATGACAGAAAAGCTCTTGAATTAAAGACAGAGAGATCACTTACCAGCTACTATCATGGGCAAAATAGAATCTACCTGAGGAAGATTAATATAATGTATTGCCAATTAGAAATGGAAGAGGATGGTGAGAAACAAGGACAGAACTTAAAAAAGAGACCACCTTCCCCCCCAAACCTCCTTCATCCCAGGCTCATCCTTTCTCTTTCACTCCTAAGTCTTCTACCTCCTCTTCCCCTGAGCAGCACAGGGGAATGGGGGTTGTGGTCAGTCTACAGTAGTTCCTCGCTTTTGCTCCTTCCTCCCCTCACAGCTCCCCTGCTCCAGCATGAGATCTTCTATGAGTGTTATGGTTTAGCCTCTGCTGGCAGCTAAACACCACATAGCTGCTCACCCACCGCTTCCCTCCTTGTGGAATGGAAAGGAAAATCAGAAGGAAGCATAAAAAAACCCCCATGAGACCCTGTAAGGACAGTTTAATAAAACAACAAAGAAAAGAAAAACAACAGTACTAACAATAATACTAACAGCATTATAGACAAAGCAAGTGATAGGCTATACCTGTGTCTGAGACATCACCTTTCCCTGCTCCAGCCACACTGAAACTACACATTGAAGCAAATTGAAAATGGTCACTCCCATCCTTGGCCAGCCCTCCCATTATATAGGGGCAGGCTCAGTATGTTATCAAACATCCCATTGGCTGGGTCAGTTGTTTATCCTGGCTGTGGCCCCTCCCTGCTGCAGCCCCTTCCAACTGCTTGGGCCAGCTGCTGCTGGTGATAATTAACCCGAGTGGGACCCAGGACAATGGGCTGCAGTGTGGATATCTTGTTGTATAGCCCTCCACGAGCTGCAAGGGGATAACCTGCTTCACCATGGTCGTTTCCATATATTGTAGGATAATCTCTGCTCTAGTGCTTGGAACTCCTCCTAACCCTCCTTCTTCACTGACCTGGGTATCAGCAGAGTTGTTTCTTTCCTCCTTTTTTTCCTCTCACAACCACTACATGGCATATTTTACCCTTTATTAAATACACTTCCACAGAGGTGCCACCAGCTTTGATGATGGCTTCAGGTTTGGACAGCAGTAGGTTTATTTTGGAATGAGCTGTGTCTGGCCTGGGGGCAGCCCCTGATCTCACAGAGGTCACCCCTTCCAGCTGTTGCAATACCAAAACCTGGATACCCAAGTCCAATGCAGTGAGGAAGCAAATATGATCATTCTTTGGGAGTTTAGATGATAATAAACCTTTCATATCCCTGGTTGTTTGTTTTGGTTTTTTTTTTTTTTTCCCATATTACCACCCATTTGTTTGTGAAGTTAAAAATTGAACAGGCTTGGTTCAAACCACAGCCATATAACTGAGGGGATTAAGGAAAACCAAAACAAACCCCAAACCATCTGTGATTCATTCTAAGTAAAATGTAAACCACGACCAGAAAGCACTTTAGGGATGTAGATTTTAGCAGTGTGCATATAGCTTTGGATAGGCATCAACACAACTTTCACTGAAATGAGATTTGAGGCTTTAGAGAAGCGAAGCAGTAGCAGTGTCACTCTGTGGGAGTGACACAACTCCCACATGAGGCTCGGGAACCACACCATCCTTTCCTCCAAAAGGG
The DNA here is from genome assembly GCA_024605025.1 of Megaceryle maxima. NCBI lineage: Eukaryota > Metazoa > Chordata > Aves > Coraciiformes > Cerylidae > Megaceryle > Megaceryle maxima. The sequence continues at coordinate 70,946 of JANHGN010001343.1, read as the reverse complement.
CTCAACAACTGCAATCAGTGCTCCTGGTTTTCTTCAGGCTAATTGCTTCCCTCCAGAGCTCTTCCTTTCGATGGCCAACCACAGGTTTCTTCTGGCATCAAAGGCAGAGAGTCCTCCTTAAGGCGTACGAGGCAGGGCAAAATGTACTCACAAGTACTCAAGTATGGGCAGCCACCACTGTGTTTTTGAGGGCAGATGACTTGTTGGGATTTGGTCCTCAGTGGAGAAGGAATATACTGTAGCACGGTAGGAGATTGCCTCTCCTCTTCTGGTAGCAAGTGAGAGTAAAGCTGTAACTGAAGGTCTGTGATGGCACTTCTCTTTACTACACTTTCAGGGACAGTTAGAGAAGCCCCCTTGGAAGAGGGTCTCCTCTCCATACCATAGGGGAGATTTCCCTAAAATGCCTGGAACTTCGCTTCTTTGGTTTGATGTTACATTTGGTAGCTTCAGACTCACCACAAGATAGAGGGTTGAGGGAAGAAAGGAAAATCAGGTCATTTCTTCAGTAACCGAGTGCAGTACCAGGCCCTGCCATTAGCTGAAACTTTGCAGTTGTGCTTTTGATGACTTTATAAATAAATTTATGTTAATTTCAATAACTACCTCTGGCTGTCACAATGCTAGCAGCAGGTGCCAAATCCTTGTATACTAAAGCAAATATCAAGTAGCTTTGCAGTTAGGGCAGAAAAAAAAGAAATTAAATTCTCTCTCCAGGGACCCAATCACCCTGACAGTTCAAGTTGCAACACACACCTGAGGAAATGATTGTGCCTCAAATTAAGCCTTCTAATTTGTGTATAAAACTGGGTCACAAAGCTTATTACCTCCTCCCCTCACCCCTCTTCACAGCTCCTATAGGTGTTAGTGCACTATATTACACAGAGCAAAAAAATATGCTGAAGGACAGAGCTTTGTAGATGGCTCTTCAGCATTACCTACACCATGTGCTAGAAGTACAGCTTGCAGCCAACTTGAAATCTGAGTCGAAACAAAAGTGGTTTTTAGAAGTGCACTTTGAATCCATTATTGATATGCTGCTTCCTAACTCTATCAATGCAGTCAGCTTACCTCCTCCTTCCCCACCAACACCCCCCCACACACGCTTTTTGTTCCCAGCATCACAAAAATCCCATGTTTGGTTTTTTTTTTTCCAGGTGTTTCTCAGTGTCTTGAGTTATACAGACAGTTTCCAGACCAGAGTTTGTAAGCTAACTTAATTGTTGTTATTCATTTGCAAAATGAATATTGTGGTACCACAATGTGTGGTAGTCATGGAAGATTTTTGTTTTCTTCTACTCCAGATGTGGGTTAAAAGAAAAGGATTTTCTTTTTTAAAGTAGATCTTAAGTAATCTGTACTTATTTAGAAGAATTATCATTATACTATAAACTGGGGATAAAACATTTATCACGCATACTGACAAAGCCCCCCAGCTCTTATCACTCAACCATCCAAACAAACAACTGATCATTTTATCCCCCCAACAGACGTTCCAGCTGCTCAGGCTAGTGGAATACCCACTTCCATCTCTGCCCAGCAGCAGCAGACTCAAGCTCTTGAAAGTCACTATCTGACACCAGGAACAAAAGGTCAAACCATAGTCTAGACAGAAGCTGTAAATGGGGGGTGCTCAAAAGCCATCAGTCTGACAGAATGTAAGAGCAATCCAGGGGGATTTTTTCAAGGGATTATGTGCAAAATAGGCACCTTATCAAACATACCTCCCTCCCATAAACTTAACAAACAATAAATACAGGTCAGATTTTTGGCCCACACTATGATCTGCATCATTTCATAGGTGTTTATGCATCTTAGTTTATCAAAATAAATAGCAGTTATCTCTCTTTCTCAGTAAGGTACTCAATCACCTTATGTTAGGAAACCAGATGCAAAAGCATGTCAAATGCACTAAAGGTATACACCTTGATGGAGACAGGATCAACTCAACAGAAGTTACTAGAAGAGTTCCAGAGATTCACTTAACTCTAGGATTGAATTCAGTCTTCTGTCTGGAAACACCAAATTGAAATGCCATGGCAAAACAGAGAATTAAGTTATGAAACTGCTGCACTTCAATTCTTTTTCTTTCCAAGTTCATCACAACACTGCTAATGTCATCCCAACCCCAGGTAGTGCAGACATCCCAGTCAGATCTCTGACACTTTTTATTTGACCTCCTCAGGGACCAGATTTCACCCCACCTGCTTTATAGCTCGCAAGTAGAATAGCGATCTGAAGGTGATGAATGAAAAATGCAGCAAAACATTCAGGATTTACACTTAGCTAGTGCCTCATCATGTTTCTACTCGGTGAGCTCTGCTGCAGTGTCACAGAGCAGAGTTGAACACTTCCTGCATTTTGCTACACAGCTCTAATATGCTCGCAGCTCCTATGCACTCTGCCTACTTTAATTATTCCTGCTTTTGGCAATTAACACCAGGAGATTAACAATTGGCTCCAGGACAATTGACTCTGGAGGCTATTAGCCACTTACAGGCATCTCACTAGTTGCCAATTTCATAGAGGCAAGAGGTGTGGGGGCTATTAATGAAATGCATCAAGAAGAAATAACTGAGCTGTCAGTTAGTCTTGGGTCTCATCCATAATTTGGCTTAAGAACAAATGCTGTAATTCTACATCCCATGTGACTCACAGAAGGCTAAGTAAAGCTGCCTTAGAAGGGCTGCTTTCCTTTGCCACAAATAAGGGATTCATTGGATGCTCCCATTATGGTAACATCCATTTAAAGATTTCTCCTGTTTTAGACAAATTAGGTGGTAGAGAAGAGAAATGACAAGAATGTACATGGCTGTGGCAATCTGAAGTCAAACCATTCCTGTCTGACTTCTGTAACATTGAGTAGACACATCTCTCTTGCCAGACTCATGTATAAAGACAGATGAGTGCTGTTTGCAATGCTGTGGTCAATTGGTAACCAAATCAAAAAATAGATGAGCTGTTTCAGTAGCAGATGGTCTGCTCGAACCATTTAAACAGCAACAAAAAATAGAAGGCTTTTTGTTTGGTTGGGGTTTTTTGTGTTTGGTTTTTGTTATTGCTTTGTTGGGGTTTTGGGTGTGTTTTGTTTTGTTTGTTGTTTTATTATTTGTAGTACACTATGAGCTCAGCTCAGCAGTCCTTAAGTATTTGAAACCTTATTTATATTGGTAAGGGTTGTGTGGGCTTACATCCTTTCAGAACAGAAAAGATGGCTTCCAGGTTTTTGCTGTTCAAAGAGCAAAGAACTGCACTCCATTCAGCAAAGCCATCCTGTTCAAAAACCAGGTACTGTACAAGTAACACGGTGTGTCGTGGTTTAAACCCAGCCAGCCAGCACTAAAGAACAAGCAGCCGCTCGCTCTGCTCCTACCCTCCTCTGCTGGGATGAGGAGGAGGAAATACAACTAAAGGCTCAAGGGTTGAGACAAAGGACAGGGTGCAATCACTAACCAGTTATGGTCATGGGCGAGAGACAGACTCGACTTGGGGAAACAAAATCAATTTAATTTAAACAACAAAACCACCACCACTTTACCAATTGGTGGATTGGTAAAGGGACAGGGATAGATACAACAGGATCTTAAAAAAAACACCTTCTCTCTGCCCCTCCCTTCTTCCCAGGCTCAGCTCTGCTCACAACTCTCTACTTCCTCTCCCCTAGAAGAGCAGGAGGGCAGGGAACGGGGCTTGCGGTCAGTCCCAGTCCATCCCATGTTGTTTCTGCCAGCCCTTCCTCCTCAGGGAAAAAAATTCTCACAGTCCTCCCCTGCTGCAACGTGGCATTTCTCCCATGGGAGATAGTCCTCCATAAACTTCTACCAGTATGGATCCCTTCTACAGGCTTCAGTCCCCCCAGACATGGACTGCTCCAGCACGGGCTTCCCTCAGACTCACAGCCTTCTTTGGGAACAGTCCCCTGCTCCACTGTGGGGTCCTCATGGGCTGCAGGTGGGATTCTGCTTCACTGCTGATCTCTAAGGGCTGCAGGGGCTCAGCCTGCATCTCACCACAGGCAGAAGGGGAATGGCTTCTCCAGTGTGCCTCACCTCCTCCTTACTCACAGACCTCGGCATCCACAAGGCTGCCTCTCTCATGTCCCACTCCTCTCCCGAACAAAAGAACCTCCAAAACAAAAAGAACTTGCCCAACAGGTTTTCCCCTCTTCAATATGTTATCACAGAGGTGCTGATTGGCTTGGCCTTGTCCAGACATGGGTCCAGCTTGGAACTGGGGGAGCTTCTTGAAGCTTCTTACATGGAGCCCTGCCAGCAGCCCCCTCCCTCACTGCCAAAACCCCACCAGACACAAGCCCAACACACATTATGCTACCACACCTGTGTACCAGGAGCTTCTGGGAAGTAAATCTGTGAATTAGGCGCTTTATTCCTGCAGAGCATTCCTCATCCTCACAGGGGAGAGAGAGACATGGTCAAGACTGACAAGGAATTGAATGCTGAGAGTTGTCCTCAGAGTGTGCTGCGGGGGAGGCTGCATCTCGCATCTTGTCCCTCTCCATGAGTTCATTTTGCAGCTATGTCCAGCTGGGACCCCGCAGCTAAGATATTATCCAATAATAATGAAGGTATTAACAACCTCTGCAGCCAGGACTGGAGTTCATGACACCTGTCAGTTCTAACCACCAGTGTTAGAAGTCTCAGCCCTTCATCAGTTTGCCTGTGAGGACAGACAGTGGGAGATGGTGTCATAAACCTTATTAAAGTTGAGACACAGTCTGTAGTTCCCTGGATCCTCTTTCTTGTCCCGCTTGCAGATAGTGGCATTTGCTTTTTTACAGTCTTCAGGAACCTCTGCTGCTCAGTATGACCTTTCAAAGTGGCTTTGGAGAGGCATCAGCCAGCTCCCTTGCCACTCATGTATGCATCCCATCGGGTCACAAGGACTTGTGCATGTCCAGTCTGCATACACGCTCCCTAACCTGATCCTCCTCTACTGACAGTAAGTCTTTGTTGCTCCAGACTCTGCCTCTGGTCTCAGGGCTCTGGGATTCCTGAAGACAACTCCTACCAGTATAGATCAAGGCAAAGGCTTTGAGTACATACCTCAGCCTTTTCCATGTCCTTTGTCCTGCTCAGCAGCAGGCCCACATTGTGTCTCTCCTTCCTGTTGCCCCTTCATAGCTATGACTAGATTCAAATCCAGGCGGGCTTTAGCACACTCAGACAGTGTCTCTACATTCCTCTTGGGTCACCTGTCCCCTGCTCCGACTTTGTGTATTCTTCCTTTTATATTTTGGGGTTTATGTTTTGGGTCTGGAGCTTCTTGTTCATCCATGCAGGCTTCCTGCCACCGTTGCTTGACTTACTATATGGTACAGATGTGGGCACCAACAGTAAGGGAGGGCTCCAGGAGCAGAGTGGGTTCCCTTTGCTGAGCTCAGAGAACATCTTCCACATCTGCACTTCCATATATATATATTTAGACTCCTCTCTGCACAGCACCCTTGACATGCTGACAAAGAAAATGGGGGAGGAAGGTCACCCTGGACTGAATGAAGAGCAAGGTAACACAGCCTGCCAGAGAGATTGCTCAGACCAGGCCCAAATGGTTTAAAAAAGCTGAAACACCTTTTTAAAGAGCAGTAGAAATTCTCCTTTTCCTGCTGGCTGCAACACAAAAGGACAGCAGGACAATCTGGCTGGACGACCTCCCCTGTGCAGCAAGCAAAGGGGAAGAGTTTAAACAGTTTGAACACACACTGCAGAAGAGGACACAGAGCTAAGGCTGCACCCTTATTTGCCCTATGCTTGCATCTGTTTCCTGGAGTTCATTGCCTTACAGTTCACTCTCTCCCATGCTAAAAATGTCTCTTACCTTGTATAATCATCCTTCAGGAGATTTTTTTTTCCCGTTAGCAAATTAAAGCTAGTGCTCTAGAGGCCAACAAAAAGCCATCTCGTAGTGCAGATGGGCTTTTTAAAAGGTGCTGACCATTTTATTTGAGAATTGGAGAGGAAGAAACAGCGACATCAAAAATTAAATTACACCTATTTGATACCAGTCATCATTTTATTGCATATAAAACTTGAAAAGCAAAGCTTAATTTAAACTCTTCTATATTTTCAAGTCAGTTCTCTTGTAAAATATTGTATTTAACATAAAATACATTCTCAACGAAAATATTGATCTACTAGTTACCCTAGGCAGAAGGCAAATAAATGTCAGTTTAATGATGTCTGGCATTTTAAAACCTTTCAGTTACAAAGAGAAGCAAGCGAATTCGGAATACCCATATGCATGCTAGACTGGATCTTCTCCAAGACACAGGCAAGGGGGGTGCCAGGGTCTGGTACCTGATCTGGACAGGAGGCAAGAAATGAAACCACACTGCCAGTGTCCAGTACAAGGCAGGATTGCACACAGGTACACAGAGCTTAGAGGCAAGGGTGCTACGAAAGAATGACAGCTATGTTTCAGTGTGAGAAAAAAAACAGTGACTAAGAAACAGGAAAAAAACATTAGCTTTTCAATCCAACCAAAAGTAAAAACCTCTCTACAGAGTGGTCAGTGTGTGCAAACAGAGCAGGATGCCTCTCATAATAAGAAAATGTAGGTGTGCATTTTTATATCCAGAAATCAGCATAATGCCTGGCTGCCTCATAGTAAAAGTCTTGTCAGAAGCTTAAGGGGATGGGGCAGGAAAAACCCTTTGAATTTGACCCTAGTCAGAATAGGATTAGGATCTTAAGGCCACACATGCAGCTAAAAAGCACAATATTGATGCATATGACACTGGTAAAACAAATAGGCAGAAGAGCTTTGAAGAGCTACTGCTGCCAATAGAGACCAACTTTTGTCTTGTGACATTAACCTTTCAAAGCTCTGATCCAGGTTTCTCATCAGTTCTGGGATAATTCTCTCTCCCACTACCAGTGTGCATATTACACTAATGCTATTCCATTTGCCAGCCAGGTCACAGGGTGCCACTGCTCCGAGCTCGGTTATGGTTTGATTTCACACACCTCTCCCCCATGTTTTCAGTCTTAAGAAAGCTCAGCTCCTGTAAAGAGGACATTTTTATATTTTTTTTTCCCCAAAAGCACTTAAGCTTCCAGAGTCTCTTCTTGTTCTCCATGGGAGACAAACCCTTTAGAAAATGCCAATTCTCCATTTCAAGTGTGCAGCTCTGCTGGAAATCCAGTCCTTAGTGTTTTGGAAAGCATCATATAACCACATGCTATGTCTGTTGCAATTCATTTTGCAGCTGAGAGGAAGTCCAGTAATATAGGACTGCATTCTTGATGAGTGGTCTGAAACTGGACAAAGCACACTCTCTTTTATCAGCAAAAAGAATGCAAACCAGCTACCTCTCAAGAGTGCAATTGTATTAGGCCCTGCTTAACCTTCATGTTTAGGTAAGAAATCTTAGGCATTTTGTGGCTGTTAGTAAAATAACACCAGCACAATCTTTTGATTACATTTATCTCCATGCCACCCCTGTGGGGTAGTGTTATCACATCCATCTTGCTGATAAGGAGTTGAGACAGGGAGATGGACTAAGTTAAAAGTCACCGAAGAGGCGTAGGAAGTCTGCACGAATGCTGAAACTATTAATTTATATCCCAGAAAAAAAAAAACAAACCACCAAAAAAACCCCCAACCACATTGACCTCATTTGATTATTTTAAGGAATATATTGATAGCTAGTGCCAAAAATGATGCTGCATTCTAAAGAGGGTCCTAATACCAGATACAACTATGGAAACCAGCAGGCAGATGGAGAACTGCAATATGGGTCTCTAGGAAACCATCAGCAACCTTTAGTTTAATACCACGAAGCTGCTCTATTTCTTTATAAAGCATATCAGAAGGAAGGACCACTGGAAAAATGGTTTTGCAGAGTTGTTAAGGAGGGTTTTTTTTGTTGTTTATCCTTAAGGACTTTTAGGCACTAGTCTTACGAACCCTTACACCCCTTTACATCCTGACAACCAAAGGTGCTCACAAGTATTTCTCAAGGAGATTCTTCTTCCATATAAAACACTTACAGAATTGGATTCTGCAAGGCTAGAAACTGTCATTTGTGAGTTGGGAAATAGTGATTTTTTTTTTCCCCTGGTGTGAACGAAGCAAGCTGATATTAAGAGGACATTAATAAACCCTACTGTCTTCTCTAGAAAGCTGTTCAGACCGAACTTATCTAAATGTCCAGCCCCTTTCAAAACTTTCTACACTTACCTTCACCTTTTCCTTATCCATCCCCATGGAACCAGAACCTACCATGCTCTAAGGGCATAGCTGCTACCATGGCTTACAGGGCTTCCTGATCTACCAGAGTTGTTATCCTTCAAGAGCCTTTATAACTGAGGCCTGACCCTGGAAATGCATTTGCACACATGAAATCACTCAAAAGCATTTGCCCAATCTCCTCTCACTACTCTGTTTCAAAGAGCATTTCCTTCCACCTCCCTCATGCGCTGGGAAGATACCACACACAGTTGTGAGTGTGACAGTAGCTTTCCAGGGCTCTCCAGGGCTGCAGTTTGCTCACAGCAGATTAAATATTGACAAAGCATTTTCTCACCTGGGTCACCTCTTTAAAGGGAATTTCTCCATCCTGGGTTTGTAATGGTTTGGTAGAACATTTATTACATTGCTATTCATCAGCATGAAATCCATGCTCCATATGAGTTCATCAGCTATAGCACAGCAACTTCCTAGACATCCTGCTACGCCCAAGGTCCATTTCTTAAATTCAATTTTCTCCACTTTAAGACTGGCTGTCACAGTTTCCATTTGAGAATAATTTGGTAGCTCAGTTTTTGAATCTGTTACTCCCAGCAATTTTAGTACGACTGGTCTAATAAAGGCAATTTTTCAAAAGCAGGTTGGTGCAATTCTTTGTTTCTCCATCAGATTCACAGGCAAATTATTAATGTTCAGTACACACTAAGAGGATCTCCAATTCTGGACTAGCACTATCTTTCACACAGGTAAGATGTTACCATCATGCCCTCCAGGTACCGTCTTTTCTTCCCTACAGAGGTATAATTAGTAGGCTAATAGTGCTAGTACTGTCATCAGCAGACTTTTATTCTGCTCCTACCTCCACTACTAAGGTGCTATGCAAGGCGAGTTCTTCACCTTCTGTGCCTCAGCTCCTTTACCTCCCAAGTATGGTTAATCTGAGTATTGTCATGTTGGCTACTGATGCTTCAGGAAAGAATGAAAGCTTCTGGACTATCCAGAAGTGGGAGAGCAAGACAGAGTAAAGCATTTACACGTCTCCATACCAATGAACTTGTTTGTGTTAACCTTACCTGTTTCCTCTACAGCAGCAGCCACCACTATCAGTTACAGCTTAAAAGCTCTTTATGATGTCTCATCTGCTCTCCAAGTAATACTGAACAGAGCAAGTTTCCTGTCTGTTTTCTGCACTTTCACTTTTGCAGTCAATGTTCATCATTGTTAATTACCCATGGTGTCATTACAGATCTCTAATCAGTAGAAAAGGACACTACAGTATCTTAGATCAGACAAACCCTGAACAAAAAGACAGCCTCTCTCCCACTGGGTTTACGATCTGCGGGTGACCACGGGTCAATATGTGGATCCACAGAGTTCCAGGTAAGAGTCAAAGTTGATTAGCTAAATGGCTTTTCCCTCCCTCTTCTATACCTCACGTGTGAATTGTGAAACTCCTCTCTCCTTGATGCATACAACACACCAGACAGTTTTAGTCCTGGCTTCCTCATAAGGGACCACCCCAGCCCATTCCTGACACCAAGGCAGCCAGTTTAACTCGGGGCAGACAGGCCAGAGCAGCTCCAGGACCAGCAACTGCTGGAGCCATCACATCACCCAGGATTAAAGCAGACTATGCCAGAAAGGACTGCCCTTCTCTCCCTCCCTGAGAGGAAAGGGAGAGCTGCAGGGCAGTAATACCTATGCAGCCTGAGGGGATGCTATATTGGATCTAGATGAAAGCTGTGCTGCCCCTTCATTTAACTCTTGACTGTATGAGCAGCTTCTCCTTCCTACCCCAAGCAGATACATATTTACAAACTGGAGGAGGGGGGTGAGGTGGGAAAGGAGGGGAGGGGGATGTGTCTGTCTGAGTGCTGCTTCCAAGTTTCAGGGAGAAATCAGTGCTGAACTTCAGCTGGAAAATTTGGCTTGCTAAAGAGATACCCAGGATCAAATGAAGGAGATCCTGGTGTTTCTATACCCTTAAGGCACTTGGGAATTTTCTAGGCTCCCAGGGCCAGTCCTCCATGTAATGAAAACCAGAGGCCCTTAGGGTGAATAAGGACTCAGGCCTGAAAATGAACTTGGTGTTGCCTTTCTGCCTACACAGAGCCAGATCTTCTGGGACAGTAATTCCTCTGCACTGAGCTGCTCCCAGAAGGGAGGCGCTGGATATTATCTAACTGGGTGGCCTTTTACTAAATGGCAATTTCCTCCTGCTTTGCAACTACAATACAGCAAGGTCAGATGATGGCTCCTCTGTGGTACAGACAAAACTGAATTTTGCAGCTCCAAGAGGAACAGGAGGACACTGGGGTTTCCTACCCTTGGAGGTGCTGTGGGGCACAGAGGAGATGGCACTGAGCCTGCAAGGAGGGGGAGACCCCCATGACCCACAGACCCCCACCACTGCAGCGGCTCCCCAGGACTCAGGCACATGCTGGGAAGGGGTGGAACTGAGGAATGGCCATTTTGCTTCCTCCACCAGCTGGGCCAGCTGCCCCGGGGCAGCTGCTGGCATCGCAGTTAACAATAATTTGATAAGAAACTGACTTTTTTTTTTTACTTTTTTTTTTTTTTTCTTCATTTCTTAGTTTATGGCCTGGTTTTGGTCAGAAGTTGCCTGAACTGGCAGCACAAGAAAACTCTGGCAGACGCAGACTTCCCACGGGAATGAGCTAACAGATAACTTAGCTGGACATTTTTGGTAGCTGGAGGACAATTTCCCAAATCTCCTGCTTTGTTTAGGTTTGTTTTGTTTTTTTTTTTTTCCTTTATCTCAAGCATAATTAGAGGAAAAAGAACAGCCCTGTGACAGGGGTGTTTTTAACCATTTGCCTCCCACTACCTTCAGTGCAGCTTCACTTTGGGGTTTCCTCACTGTGTCCCCCCTCACAGGGAGCAAAGGAGCTCCCCATGCTTGTCCTTCCCCAGTGGTGAACGAGCTTTCTGAAGGAATTACTCGAGATACACCATTCCCCTCTAGATTTATAGTTGCTTCGTTACCATCTCGGATTATACCCAAACTGCGGGACGGCTGCCCGGGACTGTGGCAATCTCCTGAACGCGACTGGTGCGTAACCCAAATACCTCTGGGGTGGGGGCAAAGCACGACCTCGGGTTTACCTTTCAGCCGAAAAGGCCGGACAGGGAGGCCGGGGTGCTCGGCGGGGCTGGAAACCCCCGAGGAGGCGACCGGGGGAGCCCCGGAGGCGCCGCGGACGGGGCCGCGCGGTTACAGCGCCACCTGGCGGCGCACTGGGGCTTCCCGGTACCCGCTTCCCGGTAACCGCTTCCCGGTAA
>JANHGN010001343.1:0-59335 GCA_024605025.1 Megaceryle maxima | reverse complement strand
CGCTTCCCGGTAACCGCTTCGCTTCCCGGTGCTGCCCCGCAGCCGCCCAGTGCGGGCCGGCGCAGCCGCCACCCTGCCCCGGCGGGAGGTTTGTTAGCGATCAGCTGGAGGCGGCAGAGCTCGGATGTAAAGTTACGTTGCCCGACGGTTTAATAGCGGCGGTAACGCTACGTGTGCCTACCGGGAGGAGTGAGGTCCCCGGGGGGCTACCGGCCCCTTGAGGGCCAACTGCCAGCACTTGCAGCAGAGCCTGCCACTGAAACAGACCCTCTGCCACCCCAGTCCCCATCTGGATCCTGGAAGTCAGCGCTGCCAGCTGGCTTTGAGCCCCGTTGCTCACCCAGTTAGTGTGTGCTGTGGCAGCAGGTGACAGACATCATCAGGTTTATGAAGTTCAAGTCTCTGAGGTCCAGGGCTCAGACAGAGGCAACAGTGACAGAGCTCCTACCAGCATCTCAGCAGAAGCGGGGGTTTAGTTTGGACGCTAGGAAAAATTTCGTTACCAAAGCATTGTCAAGCATTGGAACAGGTTGCCCAGGGATGTGATGGAGTCACCATCCCTGGACATATTTCAAAGACTTGTGGATGTGACACTCAGGGACGTGGTTTAGTGGTGACCTGGCAGTGCTGGGTTAAGAGTTGGACTTGATGATCTTAAGTGTCTCTTCCCATCAGAACGATTCTGTCATTCTGTGACAAGGGTGGCTTTGGGTAGGGACATCACACAGCAGCTGGAGAAAGGCCTGTGGCAAGGAGGTGCTGGGCACCCTCCTCTCCCAGGCGTCCAGCTGTGTGGGAAAACCACCTGTGAGGGGACACCAGCAATGATGTGCAATGACCCCTCAACAGGTAGGGTCTTCCTACCACATGTGCAACTTGAAAAATGAATTAGTGGGTACTCCCTGTAATTTCAGAGTGAATGTTCTTTTGTAATGCTAATTTAAATGTGATCACCACTTGTCCTTTGTCAGCAGCGAGCTTTGCCCATAAGCCACAACCTGAGCAGAGCAGCACAGGGAAATGGACAATACTGAGAACTAATCTGTAATGGCTTCAGGATACAGAAGGGAGTGAGGGAGAAGCCCACTATGGAGTATTTTAGTCTCCCTGGCAGATAGTTACCTCTGGGAGAAGTCCCTCTTTCATAAACAGAATATTCTCCAAACTACGCTGTCATACAGAGAAACATGCTTTTAACAAAATGCCTTTCTTAACCAGTTTGCTGTTCCCACTGTTACCTTTTGGCAGTATTTATAATGTGGACTTCTACTGAGAATTACAGATGAGCTCTTGTCCCAGCAGAAACAGAGACAGGTCGCTGAGAGGGAGGTGTGACAAGTTCCAGAGGGTTATTTGGAAGAGCGGTGTGTTTTTCCAGGATTGCCATTACTTGCTAGAGAAGATTTTGCTTGCAGGGAGGCTGCAAGGCAAATGTCCACATGACAGTGGGCATCCCCACATTTCTCTAGGTACTTTTTGTACATGAATGCAGAGCTGGCAAGGACCTGATCCTTGCAGGGGTGAACTAGGTGTATGCCATGCTTGACAGACAGTTTTCTACCTGTTTCTTAAAGACCTTTTCCAGCAGTGAAGATAATACAGTCTTCCTTCGTAATCTATCCCAGTGCCTCACTATCCTTTCAGGGACAGGTATTTCCAGGTGCCTAAGCACAATTCCTGGGACAGAAATAAATGCACATATGTGGTGTGGCCAGTAGTGGTACATGATCTTGCATCCAGCAAGGCTGCTGCTGCTGGCCATCAAGACTCCAAAGAAATATTCAAAATTTTCAGATTCCACTTGGCAAAATTTCTGGGCACAAAATCTCTAAGGATGTCAAATGAATGCCATACCTATCCCAGCACTTTTCACCAAGACCTTTTCAGTACTTGTAGGTCCATACATTACAAAAAAACTCCCCAAAAAACAAAAAACCCAAACCAAAACCAAACCAAAACCAACCCAACCCAACCAAGCAAACAAAAAACCCCACATTTCTTTGTGTTTATGCAGACACCTATTTTTGCTTGTTTGAGAAACAGGTGTGGGAGTCAATCCAGTTATAATGTGTGAATTTCTCTTCAGTTTGAACTCTAAACTGACTATTCTCTGAGGCCACATTGTTAACTGGAACAGCTGCTGTGCAGGAAAGGTAAACTGGCTGGCCAATGCTTGCATGATCAAATAATTAATCAGCCTCAAAGGCAAAATTGTATTTCCAGGAGCCCTGCTTCTTGGGGATTAGATTTTGGAGTGGAAAAGGTCAGGCTGATCTACCTGCCCTAATAACTCACTATACTTTTTCTGTCATTTTTATTTCATTTGTAACAAGAAAAATAAGCTTCCATCTAGAGCAAGGTAAAGGAGTTTTCTCTTTCTTGTTAAGATCCATAGGACAAAATCCTGACATACATTATTAAAACCTCTAGTCATTATTTTTGGCTTGGTCCCAGTTTAGTTTCTAGAAGATATTTGCCTGAAATACAGAAGCCCCCCTTGCCAACAGCAAATTTATTCACTCTCTGGAGAGAATCACAGGGCTGGACCATCAGGACCCACTAACGTTATTTACTATAAATCTGATCAAGATAGGACTTCTACCAAGATCTGACTGTGGAGCTTGTATTGCTCCTGGAGGATAGCAGGATCTCTCTCACATGAAAGAGGAATTAATGCTCTTGTGATATCTGAGATCCGGAGAATGGGTGCAGTGGGGAACAGTGAGCCTGAAAGCACTTGACCCATCCCTGTGGAGATTGAGCTGCTGATACGGTAAGCCTTTGGTCCACAGAACATGCTCATGTGATTAGTATCTCTAAATTTCCTTGGGATGTCGATTTCTGATAATGACTTAAAAGATGTAGTGTGCAAAGCCTGTTAAAAGCAGAAGTTAAGCCCAGCTTCAGATGTCCTCAGCTACTTTGAAAGCAGAGATTAATGGGAGAAAACCCACAGCACACAAACTCCTCAAGTCTTTTCCTTCTGTTCAGGTGACACCTTCCACCTCTTCCCACCACAACCTTGACACTGTGACCTGTGAGTGGCTCAGTCCATCACTGATGCTTACAAACAACTGTAGTAAGTTTTCTCCAAGAGGGAAATCCCCATGGCCTCCATCACTAGCAATTTGACTTATTTTTTTATATAATTACTTGATTAAAATTATTTCTTATTCCTTGCAAAACTTAAAAGATAAATAGACAAGACAGGCCAAGATGAGGTGAAGTATGAGGACAGAAAGATGACTCTCCACAGTGACCTAGCAGGTAGTGTCCAGGCTGAGAGAAAAACCTCAGTCACCCACTACAGTTTGTGTTATCGTGGCACCCACAACCTCCTTTAATATGTAGGTCCCTTAAAACACATGTCAGTGGTTAAAGAGGGAAAGATGGGGGGTGTAAGGAAAATACTTTTGTCCTATAGCTTGGGAGTGGTCCAGCTAAATAGCAGGCTTCTGTACATCAGGTACATAGGACATCAGTAGAACTGAATGTAATTCACGCATTTCCTACCAGCATTAAGCTCAGCTCTCACTAGCACTTTCAGTCCTCTCCTTCCCTTAGCAAAGAAATCTTGCCAGTTTGTTTGTTTTCTAAACAAAAAATAAAAACTAGGAAGAGGGATATTTCTAAGCTCTCTATTCACTCCCAGTTGTTTACAGGTATGCTGCTGGTAGAGCAAAGTCTGGTTTTAGTGACTGGATGCACTATGAAACTTCCCAAAGACAGATCTCTGGTTTGCCAAGAATAACTTCTCTGTACCAAATTAATTTCCAGAGTGAATGTACAAGGGGGAATGGAAATTTTAGGAGTATGCTTGAGAAGTAAGACCTTCAATTAAAGGTTTGCAGCACTTTCTGGATTTTTTTTTTTTAATCCACTCACTTATGTGGTTTAAAATTATATAAGGCCACAGCATAGCCAGAGTACTGCTGCCATCATTTTTAAACTTTGAGAACAGCAAGCAGAGGAAAAAACCTCTGAGATTATATGTAAATGCCACATGCATACAGCTCGACAAGATGTTTGTTGACAGTATGCTCTCAGCTACTGCTTTTCGCTCTTTATGGTTCCAGCTAACATCACTATCTTTGAAAAACAGTGGAAGAGAACAAAGTGTATTACTTAAGGTACCCAGATGCAGTAAAACTGGGACTTTGCCTGAGGTGGTTGAGCTGGCAAATGCCTTTTGTGAGGGCTAAGAGGGTCAGACAGGATATGCCATGTCCCAGTTGAAAATCTAAGACAAAAGAGCATCTCAGAAACTTGTGAGGATGAGACAATATTTTCTAAGGTGTCCAGGTCCAGACGACATGTCTGGCGACCAAAACTTGACAGGCTGGGTGGTTCATGTCTGGGATCTCAGCCATTCACACCACTGAGCCTGACAGGTTGCCTGCATCCAGCTCTGTGCTGCTGCATGTTGTGACAGTCAGATGTCCACACGATGTCTGGCATCACTACAGTTCCAAAGTCACCCACCTGACTAAAGAAGATGAAAAAGGTCTGCCCTAGTCCACTGCCATGGCCACAGAGAACCATCTTACCCCTGAAAGGAGCTAAAGAAGCAGAGATGTCTGGCACTGCAGTATGTCAGAGGCAATGTTTTCCCTGTGATTTTTATGAGACTCTGCAAGAAGGAAATTAGAAACTGAAGTCTACACTCTCTCCCATTTATAAATGTGTCCATAATGTGTATGTTATGTTGTAGGTTAATGATGCAGTTCTCAAGCAAGATTAACTGCTGCTTCAGACAGCCATCAATTTTTTATGATTGCAAGACCATTTCCCTACTAAAATGAATGTTACATTCCCCAGGAGATGGGCTGTATTCAGCATCAGTCAGGTGTGTAGGGTGGGAAGATGAGAATAAAATTTTAAAAATTTTTAAAAGAAAAAAAAAAGGAGGAAGCTAAAGACATAAGCTAGTTCTGCAGCTCCCATGCCAGGGAACAGGTACATGATTTTCCTCACTTCTGAGCATCCTGAATAAGGTTAAATATGCAGACATGTGAACGTGCTACTGACACTCAGAAATGAGGTTGGTTCTTTCTAAAGTGATGCTGTAAATATTCAATGCCCAATGCCAGGCAAAAATGACTCGTGCAAGATCAGCACGAGGGTCCTCAAAAGCCTGGGACATGATTTTGTTTGAAAAAGACAACTATAGTTGAGCTTTTATCAAATTTAGTCCATATTTGGGGCAGATTCCAAGAGGCTGCCTATAGCTGCATCAGCAGAGCAAGAGGATTCACCTCATCCACCAGAGCATTTTAAGACATCTGTCTAAGGAAAGCGTGAAGAATTGTCCTTTGTAGGTGCCACTCTGTCATCCTTTCTACATCAGCTGTAGAAGGTAGCCTAAGATTAACTAAGATTGGAAGCATATTAGATATCTGAAGCAAAGGAAGATGAATCCTCAGCTGAAGTACAAGTCTTTGACCCAGTAACTCTGACCAGGTGCAACTGGTGGGCCTGAAAAGATCCTAGCTACCTTCATTAAAAATAAATTCCTTACCCATGCTTTCAATTCATGGCTGAAAACTCTGGGCCTCAACAACATTTTCTAGACAACTCCCATTATTCCACAGTCACAACCACAGCTATGGTTGTGTTTTGCCATTTACAGCTGTGTTGAATAAAGCATTTCTGGGATTGCTCTATTGCAAGGGCTTAGGATGGGAGTGTCCAGATGTGAACCCTTAAATGTACAGTTGCTTTTTGCTACAAGCCACAACAATCACTATTGAGTTCATCTTTCTGCTTCAGTATCTGCATGGTGAGATGCAGCTCGATTATATTCCAGTTCCCTAAAGCAATTCCCAAACTTCTTTCTCAATAACTCAAGGATGGACCTAGAATTACTTTGCATAGAAAATGCTTTCCAGACTGAAGTCAATAAGGACTTACTCTGTTAAGCCTGAGTTAACCAAATAGAGATAAAAGTAAGCTGATGCATCTACTAGTACTGCATCCATTAAGCAAGCAATTCAAATATTTATGAGGAAATAAAGTATTCTTGCCTTTACTACAAATATGCTAGGACTTCTGACATTCTGTAGGGAAATAAGGTAAATCTTATAAATGTACATCTGTAACTACCCTGAGCTGCTACAGGATAATTATCTGTGGGGCAGAACATCACTCAACTAGGCCAGATTTGGCACATCAGAAGTATTTCCAGTGAACTGCATATAGTCTAAGAACCAACTGTGTAGGTTATTCCCTTTCAATAAACCCCCCAGACAAAATATTATCAATTTACTAGGAGTAACAATATTGGTCATGTCTATGCCCTCAGTTTTTTGAAAGAGCCACCTTGCATATGGGATGGTCAGTACGAGTCGTTCACAGGGGGCGTGATGGTTTTCAGGGCTGGCGAGCATCCAGCTCATCGCTGGACTGACGAATCCTCATAACACAAAGGCAGCCAGGTCAGGTTGTAACCACAAAGTCCAGGGACCACCTTGGAGGAGCAGAGTCATTCACTGACTCCTTCTTAAACACCCCAACAAGGAGGAAGGCAAGTCCATAACTTGCCAGACCACTTCTGAAAGAGCAAATATTTATCTGTGTTTTGTTGGTACAGCCTAAAAATACTGAGACAAGAACCGGTTGAAAGAGGCATCTCTCCCCTTGTATTCCTTAGCCATTTGGGGAGCAGCAATCACTACATTTTAAAAACTTGAAAGGCTTGACAAAGTAATATTTACATGCAGGAAGGGTGCCAGAATGATAAGTGCAGGGACTCCAGCTTCCCATTCGTATGCAGAACAGGTATAGTACAAGCTGTAGCAATTTTGTGGTCTTGCCATCTCCAGAGTATGGCAGGTCCCCCTCAGGTTCTCTGACACAGCAGCAATATTGTTGTCTTTTGCAGCACATTGAGGATAAAATTTGATTAGTTCCAAGCTTGTTTGCCTGTCTGGCTCTGTGTGTGTGTGTATGTATATAAACTTGCACCTTGGCCTCTCTGTTTTGCACAGTGACGACATCCACAAGCTTATCGGTAAACAAACAAAAAACTAATGGAAAGTAGAGATGTACAAAAGTTCACAACTCCCGAACTGTCTCCCTTCCATCAACCTCATGGGAAGGGAAAAGTCATTCTTGTATACATATGCCAAGAGTTACTTTCTTGTTTGTCTAATGAAGTCAGGTAAATGCACAATACAGGGAGCTAAGACTGTAAAACAGTGTTGAACAAGCTAAAAACATTAAATTGCACATGCCACCTGAGTGCCACAGCAATTGCACTGGTAATTATTTTCCTGTTTCCTAACTCTACCACAAGATACTCATTTCACTATCTATTACACTCAAAAATTGTCTCAGTGCAGAGAGAAGCTTGTACATCCATAATGTGATCGCTGCCAATATAGCAGTGTATGAAAACAAATGAATGCATTTTCCCTCAAGTATCAGAGTAAAAGCCTACATATCAAAGCCACTTGACTTAGTCTTATAAGGAGGAATAGTGTTAGGATGCTGAAAAGCAGAACAGAGTATCTTTATGGTCATCTCAAAAGAAAAGCAGCAAGCTCAGATGAGGATTTCTCTCATACCACAAGTGGCTGGTCCTTGCACTAGCAAATAAAGGAACAAGAGAATTAAGTCTGATATCTTCTTTGTTGTGTTTTTAATTAAATTATTTCCCCTGTACTTTTATTTAGGCTATAAATATTAAACCTTGGTTGCATGTTCTTTGCTGGAGGATCCTGGCAAGCTCATTGTGATGTTGCATAAGCTTGTAACTCAAATGGCAGACCTTTTCTTCCCCTTCAAGTAGCAGATCCTTCCCTCCCCCAGCTCAAGCTACAGGGAAGGTATACTGAACTTTAGGCCCCAAGTTTGTCCTTTTCATATGAGCCTGTGCTTTGCTTCCCAGCTTGCTTGGAGCATAAGAGGTTTAGCCGAGAAAAAAGCAGAGAGCTATAAGGTTGAAGGGAAAGAAGGAGAACAGCTTGGTTGACTGGTCATTCAAACACTTTGGCTGTTCTTAATTCTAAATATAGTGAGAATTAATGAGGCAGAACTGTCCTTCAACATTAAAATCGCCCTAAAATTGTTAACACTCTATCCCTGAACACCACAGAAGAAAACACAAGGCAAGCTCCTGCACCCAATTTCACACAGCCATACCTAACCAGCCTCCCATTCAAACAGGTACATCACTTACTTGTGATGGAGCATGTTGATATACTACCACAAGAGACAGGCAGGTTGGTGCCAGAGAGTGGCTAACCAAGCCAACAGGGGATGGCAGTATAAAGAAGGAAAGCAGAAGAAAGTTCTCTGAGTTACAATCACATACTCGGTTCTTCCAGATCAAGTAGGAAAGGCCACAGTGATGATATTTACCACCAGCTCATCACTTTTCCCTGTCATGTAGGTTCTCCATAAATATGAATCCTGTCATAAGGGACATTGATGCTTCTGATCTAGACAGTTTCTGAAAGGACAAAAACAAGCCAGGCTGCAGAGCAGCATCTTTGGGGCTGGTCTCACATGTCTGTGAGTCTGAATACTCCTGGATCTGGAAGGCTGGCTTAGGAGCTTTGTTAACCAAGCAGCAAACAAAAAATTAACCTAATTTACATTTACAATATTTATATTTTCCAGATGAGGAAAGAGATGTAAGCGCCTGTCTTTAAAATAATCCATATAATGTGTTTTGAAACAAACAAACAACAAAACCAAAAAACCCACCAACCAAACAAAAAACCCCAAAACACACAAACAAAAAAATATTACAAACTCAAGTGTCACAATTATCATTTCTCTGCAATTTCAAGTAATAAATCCTGATGACAACCTGCTGTGTAGAAGACCACCTTCTTAATTTTTTTCTTCTTCTTCCTGATAAGAGGAGCAACTGAAGAATATTCTTGCAAGAGAGGAAGGGTAGGTAATCTTAATGCTTTTCTTCTCCTAAATCTCATCCTGGTTAGTAGGTCTATGCAAAGCCTTCCTTGCTAGGATTCAACACGGCAGCTTTTAGCACCAGTGAAAACATCAATTACTATAAATAACTTCAACATTGAGCTCAGTCTTCTGTCAATTGCCTCCCTACCATACTTTACAAATACTGGTCTGGGCAGGTCCATAAGGGATAGGACCAGAAAGCAGTTCCAGAGTCACTGAGTCAAGGCCTGTACATCCTCAGACTAACAGCTCATGGTATTGAGAAAATATCTATCCTGATCTCCTACTAGGGACAAAATTCAGTATCTAAACATGGCTGTGCATTTTGTACCTGCAGAGTCAATAGCTGTAGTATTTAGAACCAGACTCCTTTGAGTTCAAGGAAAAGCAACATTCAACTTAAAGATAGCATAACTTGATTTCTAATTACACCTACCCAGTTCATTTGCTGGACTGGACCAATTGTAACATATGACGTGTTTCATCGCTGCACAACATAACCCTGACACAGTCACACAGAAATAAGCAAGGAAGACAACAGATATAATCTGGAACAGTACAAATGATAAAGTCTGTCACCAGATACACAATAGGTGACATTTTTAATGTCTAATTAATTTGGATCCTTTTCTTTTGGCTCTAGACCTGTGAAGGGAAGTTAGGCAGAGAGAAGTTGAGAAGGAAGAGAGAGTCTCACCATGGGTGGTTCATGACCTTGCTTTGCAAAATCAGCCAGAGCTCTCCACCTTTGCAGACCAGTTGAGGTGGCGTTCAGTATCAAGGATGGATTTTCATATTCGTCACCGTTCTGTATTTATCACTGCAGAGTAAATGAAAATACAATAATAAGCAACATACCCAGTAGCCTTGGAGCTAAGTATGCACCTTTCTTCACAAAGTAAGTGGAAAACATATGAGCTTGGCAGAGATCCACGGAGCAATTAAACACACGCTTGTCAACATGTCACAAATACTGTGTTTTTACACTTGAAATGAAAACACAAAATGCCATCTGATTGAACTACAGAATAATTAGCACATCACAGCACACAACTACGACAAGTACCTGTCAACAGCTATCGGCACAGTGGTGACATTTTCCACTGCCAAAAATGTCATTTTCCGCTTTTGAATAGTGACGCTATTTTTTTCTGTCTTTTGAAGAAGCAGCATTGTTTAAAACAGATACAAATATATCCTCCATAAAACAAGATTCACTCTGCTAAGTTAACACTCAAACAGAATTATTCCATAGACTTTGTAACCAAAGCTCTAATTTCACATGCAAAAGCAAACAAAGCTCTAATTCCATGTAGCGCCTGGAGGGAGAGGAGGATGGTGCCCTTGTTAGCCAGTACCTATGTATTTCCAGAGCACTTCACCAGCATGCCAAGCTGTGTAACCAGGAACACTCTGGACTTGTACTGAACTGGTGTTTTCCTGTAGGAAACACACCAGTCTAAAAAATATACCAGAGTCAGGTACTGTATGTGATTTTCAGCAAATTTCAGGGAAGTTAAAAATGACAGCTTTGCTGTGCTTTTAGAGTAGCTTGTTAGGAAAAAGGTAAGAAAAAGCCAAAAGAAGTTTCTGTAAAGTTTTGTTAAAGTTATAAAACTGCTCTACCAGTCTGTTTTCAGTAAACAATTCAGTTATGAACAGATGTGATTTAAAATGCAAGTTGAATTGCAGAGTGGCAAGTACAGCCTCACCCTTTTTGGGTGGCTGTGTACAATTTTACCCTTCTTGATTATAACTTTAGTTAACAAGTCATAAAATCTTATACTGATTGGTCTTTAGAATGCATTAAAATCAAAGATTGTCTCTTACTACCAACAGCAAAATAACAATCCTGCAAAGACAAAGTTTTGATAGAAAGGCTGGAAGAAACCAGTGTAGGGTCAAGCTTGGGTACTGACTGTGGACGGTCCCTAGGACCCTTATCTGATGTAGCTGAGAGCAAAATCAGTACCTTGGTCTGCCTGATTGAGGATGTGAGTTTCCTGTTTGCAGCACACCACAACCTTCCTCTCTTCCAGCTCTGCCTGTGCCCTGAAGCACCACAGCACCATGAAGCACCAAGCAGAGATACTGAACTTAGCTTTGAGAGCCTCAGATCTGGGTAGTGGCAGTGGAATAGCTGCACTGGCTGAACACTCTGTAGAGGCTGAGAAGCAGGTGTAATTTAGAGGGAGCTGGGTATTTCTGCATGATGTGCTGTTACAGCATATAGTTTTGCTTTACGTGAGAGGTAAATCAATTCCTGTAGTTGTTGCTGGCTTGGCTTGTCTGCCCACCAGAGTGACAGCTTTTAATGCCAGCTGGAATGAGATTGGTGCCATCACAACAAAAATTCTCTATTTATATTAACAGGATTAAGTAACTGATCCATGGAGATGGCTCATCTCCATTCAGAGTGCAGAAGCTTGTCTCCACTGAAATATCTATCATCACAGTCCAGAGCAGTCATTCTGCCGAAGCTTCACAACTCACTGGAGTGGGATCTGTCTTGTCTTTAGTCATTTAAAAGGTAGCTGTTTATCTGAAGTGGTAGTGGTGGCTTCTGCTATAACAGTATCTCCAGACAGCAAGATGCCTCACCTGTCTTAGACACTTGCACCTGCAGTTTCCAAACTGTGCAGAGAACAGCACAACCTAGAAACCTGGACTGCTACTGGTACTGTCATATACCAGGCCAACATGGGTCTTGGCTGACACTGGAATCATAACAAAAGCAATACAAAAATCTGCTCTGTGTTTAAATGGTTTCCACTTCTGACTCATCTCAGTATGAGAGAAGCCATCTCCTGACTCTGTAAGGTTTATACCACTGGTGCCTTTGAAGGGAAAAGCAGTTTTGCAGTAGGAAACTTGAGAGGCACAGTACAATGTTCCACTAAATGACATTATTCTCTCAGTATTTGCTGTCAAGTTTTGTGATTAGGAACACCATGGATCAGGTGGATAAAGCTTGTGCTCTGTGACAAACTCCCACATCGTATAAAATTCAAATAAAATTTTATTTAAAATGTAATGACAAAAGATCTTCAAGGGCAAGTTATGTCCCTGTATCCCCCTGAGTGCTAATGCACCACAAAGAAAGGGCCAAATGCTGCCAAAAGACTGTATCTGTGGGATTTCAGCTCAACAGCGAGTATGAGAAGAAATCACAAGGAAACAAGATGTTGTATTTTCCAACTATTCTCCACAAATCTGCAACATCCACAGAATTTTGGCAGTGGCAGAGTTGCTATTTGTAGCTGCCTGCCCTGCAGTCTGGTGTCCCAGAATGGAGATGGCCAGCCCCACCTCTGAACAGAGCCACCACCATCCCTTTGAGACTGTGGGGCATGGCCACCATGTCCTTAAATCCGAGTCAGCCAGAAACCTACCACTCTCCCTTGGTTGAGTGGTAGGAAACCAACACTCAAGAATGAGAACTTCTGCTCTACAGTAGGCGTGCTGATTACAGATGGGGCCTTAATCACAAGCAGTAGATATTTCCTATTTGGTTTTTATTTTAGAGCAGTGCAGATACAGAGACTCACGCCATATGGACTCAAGAAACTTGTGTGGAAGAACTTTCAAACAGACCAGCTACTGAGCCACTGGGCCGTGAAGACACATTGATTCTGGCTCTAGACAGCCCACCCACAGTATCCTGGAGCTGCAAAGAGTACTAGTGTTCAAGCTAAATAGTTTGCTTCCAAACCACCATGAACTGGAAGTCAGAGTAAATCTTCCTTAAAACTAAAATTACATGAGGATGTACAGGAATTCCACCAGCCAAGATAAAGAAGGAAGCTCCCACTCCACAAGTATTAGGCATTGAATTTTACCCTCTCTGGAGATGAAGTGGGCTGAGCTGATCTGTTAGATTAGTTCTGTCACCAAACAGGTTAACCCCATTCTACTGTCCTGCCACTCATCACTTCCTCTACTACTCATCTGACTGCCTGATGAGCCATTAAAGTCCTCAGACAACTTTCTTGGGGGAGGGGAAAGAGGGCAGAACACAGCTCCCTGCTGACAATTTGTCTTTTTCTTGGTTTTGATTCTTAACCTATTTCACTTTTTTTCTTTTGAAGGGGTTTTTCCTCTTTCAGGGAAGAAGAGAAGGAGGACCAAAAAGAAAATGCATCAAACTGAATAAAAGATGAACACAGGGCCAGGCAGGTAAAGCCTCTTTCTCCACAAAGACATGTCAGCAGTGAGCTCAGCAGGTAACCAAGCTTGCAGTTTCCAGTACAAATCACACTTCAGAGACAATTATAACCTTTCTGTGTCCACAGTGGCCACCAGGGCAGACACCGGGAGGACTCCCTGGCAGCTGCATACAAGAGCATCCATAGATGGAGGCAGCACTACAGTTCTCTTGGCTGAAAGATCTTAGGCTGGATGGTGCTGTGTTTGCATGCCAGAGCCCTCGATTCGGCTGGAGATGCTGCTGGAGGAGAACTGAGTACCGTTTAGTGACAGTAAACGCACCTTGCAACATCTGCACCATACCAGAACAACTCCAGCATGGAAACAAAACACCTCGCACGTGAACTGCAGAGCTAATAGTAACTCCCACAGGAAGCAAATCTTTTGTAAACTCCAACACTTCACTAAAAAATGTTTCATTTTATACCTAAAAGGCCTTTCTGGTATTGCATGTTGCAGAGATTTAATGAAAGATGCCATTTAAACCAATTTAGTTCAATTATTCAAAAAATCCTGGGAGAATATTTACTTAAATTTCAATATGATTTGCACAGATTTAGGTTAAGTTCATCCCTTATTACTTCAGGATCCTTGTTGAGAATCTAAAAGACATATTCTTGCCCTGGTTGAGAGGCTGAAAGGTGGGTTCTCCCCTGGCCATGCCCTAGCTCAGGAAGTTCAATGCTGACCCTAGGAAGTGGCTAGTGAAGATGTTGTCTAAGGGACAGAAAGGTCTGCAAGGACTGGAGGTGTCTCTAGGGAACAGGACCAAGCAGAAACCTTTGTGGTTCAGCCCTCACATTGCCCTGTCTCTAACTCCTCCCCAGGGCAGAGAGCACAGCAGACCTTCAGTGTGGAAAGCTTTGAGATAAGAACATTTTGAGCCTCAAAAGGACCAAGGAATTACATGTCTCTTTTGTGAGTACTGAAAAAAACCCAGATCCCAAGAAGGGTAATACCAAACATGAAGAGCCTATGCATAGGTCCCTTTTATGTGATATCCTGTCTCCCAGGACAAGACGAGTAGGTAAAGGTTATATTAAAAAAAGGCTCCACAATGAGTACACAGAGCAATGCTTCCTTTAGGTTTTCCTCACAGGCTTCCAGCACTTAGTGGTTTAAGGCCATCCTGCCCCCTGAGCTACAACCAGATGGTTATTTTACTAACTTCCCACCCTGCATGCATATGATTAATCTCCTTTTCAACATTGGTGTACTTTTAGACTATAACATCCTGTGGCAGTGACTTCTATTTAATTATGTGTAATGCAGAAAAATCCCAGCCTTCCTTGAGTGCTTTAGCCGTAGCTCTCGTATGGTGAGAAATGGTGAATCATTGCTCTTTATTTGCCTTTCCCAAAAGTTTTATGATTTTAGGGCTACAGAAAAGATGTGCTAGGGGAACTAAAATAGCAAAAACTTGGTAAAGAAACAAAGGAAAAGAGAGAGAAGCAGATTAAAGCAAAAGTAAATATGGATCAACACAGAGGTTTAAAGCTCTGCAAGATTTAAATTGGAGTCAGTTCCTATTGTTCTAAGAAATTTGGTAGCATCTCACATTTCCCGAGTACATTGCTTTTCTTCTGTCTAATTTGTAGGAGAAAGCATGTCTAAAACAGAGACACTAATTTAAGGTGCTTTATGGCAACCTCCCCACCGGTTTTATTTTCAGGTTGCTTTGATTTCCACCATGACTTTACCTTCAAAGGTACTTCAGAGCATACCCTGCTGATGGTTCATGTACACGTCCCTAGCCTAGTCAAGAGTCTAGCTCTTGCTTTGACGTGCATTTTTCATTTTTATCTTCCTGAATTGAAAACACACCCCAATATAGTTCCCATCTAGCATCCCAGTTTAACAACTGGGCATTAAACTGAGCCCAGTAGCTGTCTCAGAACAGAGCTGTGGATCACATACACTTTCTCTTGTTTTCTTTTAATATTGCTCCTCAGAGAGTGAAGAAATAGACATAGGTTGAGAGCTATCTGTCAAACACTATAAAATGTAACATTTAACAGGGTTAACAACATCTCTGCTTTGTTTCCTCCTCTGACCCTGCAGAAATTGCTGTTCAGAGTGGTCCTGAGGTGAGGTTATCTGAGGAGATAGCCTCGATAGGCTGCTTTCACCCATTCCAGCCCTGGGACAGATTCTGCCCACCAAACAACCTCCAGAAATAACCCACAAGTCCAGTGTTGAAGCCCTCAGGGAGCACTGCTTATCTTAGAGGCACCTTTCTACACTTCCTGGGTTGTAACTGACCCTGCTCCAACACCTCCCTTCAAAGGGAGCTTCCCACCACATACAGGAGACAAGACACAGTCTGTGGACCAGGGGACAGAGAGGTCGAGCCAAGAGAGACCAGCATGTTGACCAAGCACACCACATTCCTGGCCTAGCCTCCACAAACACTCCTCCGTGTTGGGTCAAGCAGACAGGACATGGCACGTACTTGGGATAGAACTGCAATGATCATTGCTCAGCCTACATGAGAAGCTAA
The DNA here is from genome assembly GCA_024605025.1 of Megaceryle maxima. Taxonomy (NCBI): domain Eukaryota; kingdom Metazoa; phylum Chordata; class Aves; order Coraciiformes; family Cerylidae; genus Megaceryle; species Megaceryle maxima. The sequence goes on along the minus strand of JANHGN010001343.1, from coordinate 43,704 downwards.
TGATAAAGCAGAAGAATGACAGCTCCAAGGCAGGATGGAGTTAAAGCCTGTTGCTGGAAGGAAACATTTTGAACCAAATGCTACATTTCCCACCTCAGTTTGATGTGCGCATAATGAGGCACCACTCAGGAGCACAGGACCAAGGTGTAGAAATTAGGACTTTGAGCCCACATGCTCAACAGCCATCTCTTCCTCCTTGCAAAGCACTGAATTGCCCGTGCCCCCTCAGCAGCCTCAGGGGACCAGGCTGGCAGTGGATTGAGCCCCAGAGGGGCAGGCATCAGCCTGTCTTTAGGGCATCCAGATCCATGACTCCTGCCAGGGCTCTGGGAGACACAAGCTATAAAATCCAGCTCAGCTAAATTGAGGTTCTTTTTAATTAGAGAAAATGCTGCCTTAAGAAAAAGTACCCCCTTACGCAATCAGTATTACCCATCTGACTCCAGCTACCAAAAAGAAACCTCAAGGAATTTCACTTCCTCTGTAAATGTGCAATAAGCAGCAGGTTCAGTGTGAGGTGTTGGGAGTGACCAGTGCCCGTTTTAACAGTTTAATGCAAATGTAAGCCATTCATTTAGGGTGGTTATTTTTAGCAGCTGTAGTGCTAAGGGAGAAACAGTGCTTGTGGAGCCAAGGAAAACACAGACAAGGATGGGGAGAGTCTCTCTGCATCCTCCCTTGATGCTGTGGCCACAGCACTGACCTGCTGTGCCCTCTGCTGCACATGGCTCCATCACAGCCCCCCCTGCACCCCCCAGGGAAGTTGCTACAAACAACTCACAGCTTTTATTTTCAGGTATGCTGATGGTGTTGGGACAACCAGCCTCCTCACAAGAGGCAGTTACACTGCAACACTAAACAGCATGCACTGACATCATGCAGTTTCTCTCTCTGGGATCTTCCCTTCCTTTCATCATGTAGTTACCCAAGGGAAAACTTGCCTGGAGAGATCTTGACTTGCCCCATCCCACACGTATATATATGCATACACACACATTATACACATATATACAAGAGTGCCTCTGGGATGGAAGTCTTTCAGGGTCCTTTTGCCATGTTGTGCATGCAGAAAGGAGGTTGGTGGTGTGGCAGATCACTTGGTGCCTTCTTTCTTTGGTTGGGTTTGGTTTTTTTCCTGGGTTTTGTTTGGTTTGGGTTTTTTTCGGGGGGTAGTAGTGTTAATTTATCTCTGGAGGCCAAATAGGCCTTGGCAAGAAAACAGTCTCACACCATCCCACATCTCACATCATCAGAAATACACACCAGAGAATGTTTTCCTTCCAGAGATATAAAAGTCCTACAAAAGAAGTGTCATGATTTTAAATTTAAGTTAATTAAAACCAACAAGTACTGAATTGTAAGGCATTAATAACACATGTTATTAATGATGATGTGACCCACAGGCACAGACACATGTGGGTCCAACCTTGCAAGGCCAAGCTCATGGACATCTTTATTCTTTACACTGCAGAACCTGACTTTCCTACAGACTTGTTTGAAAATGCTGCTATCTGTGTGCCTAAATATGAACAGCTCAGGAACCTGTACACCTGGCTTTTCAGAAGTTCCATAGGTGGCAGTTAGTGCAAACAGAAGGCTGCTTTCATAATTAATTTCTTATTTTTAACTATGCCCTTCTCATATGTTTAAGATGCAGAAAAATGCACATAAAATAGCCCCAAATCCCACTTCTGAGAGAAATATCTACCTTCAAAATTTGAAAGATGGAAACAAATCACAGCTAGGTTTATCAAGGTGCCCTTTGGCTTGCTGTTACCTGGTTTCTCTTCTTGGAAGAGGCATCAAAACGAGCATCTGTTTGTGCAAATATTCAATTTATTTCTTAAACTGGCCAGAAAAATACCACCACAAACCATTTTTGATACCAAACAAAACATTTTCAAAAATCCTTCAGCTACGTATGAGTTTATAAAAATAACTTACAACACAATTCTAGAAATCTCAGTAGAAATACAGGAATTTGTTACCAGGTAGAAATTTAGGCATAAGGCATCCTGCCCAGAGGGCTGGAGAATTTACCCACTATTCACACCACACTACTAAACTCCATTTAATAAAATTAACCTTTTACTAAAAGTAATCAGAACCTTTCCACTAAAATAGAGGGAAATGAAAAAAACAGATCAAAAAAGCACATTCATTTCCATTACAAAAAGGCATTTTCACAATTCCTTGATTAATGTTTACTCAGCTTATCCAACGCAGGAAGAATATTCAAGAATTTGTTCTTTTCCATGGAAACCTCCATTTAAAAAGTATTGTTTTCTCAATTAAATATGAAATAGAGCACACTTGGAGCTAAATACAGCTTTTAGGCCATATCTACGTAGATTTTCCACTATCAGGTTTTGAGGGTTGTTGGGGGGGGGTGTCCTTGTTTTGCTTGCTTGTTTTGGGCGAGGGTTGTTTGGTTGGTTTTTTGGATCCTACAGGCCCACTAACCTGAGGGAAAATCTCAATACTGCTGTGTTCAAAGTGGCCAGTTTAGACCTGAAACAGTGCAGCATACAATAGCTCACCTGGAGAGGAAGAACTTATTCAAATTTAATGAAGTTGCACAGAGCTCTTGGAAGTGTAATTCATTCCACATTGGAATTCTGTCAGTTCCAGACTGGGGTAATTATAATCACATAAGCTGCAAGATAAAGCTAAGGAAGAACACAACTGTGTTATATGCAACAAATCTGTGTCACTTTCAGGGGAAAAAAAAAAAGGGGGCAATTTTCTGTACAACAAGGCCTTAATAAAAAATATTTTCTTTTCTCGCTAAGGAAAATGTTTTCACAAATAAAAGTTTCTCAAACATAAAAAGTCACAATGGAGTCAGTTTGAAAGCCAAGAAATACATTATTCTAGACAGTACTAAACTTTTTTTTTTTCCCAAGGATCTCTACTTCCTTGTGATCAAGCACGTAGATGGAATTTTCCCTCCATAGAAATGCCAGTTGGTAAAATGCACGTTCACGAGGAGACCTCACAATTGCTGTGTTACAATCTAGTGCACGGGGGCACTATACAATTCTCTGAATTCTTGAATTTCTAATTCTCTTTGCAATTTTCTTGAGTTCTGAAGTTCTTTGTTCAGGTAAGAAACTAGAGACAAATAAAACCAAAGCAAAACAGTTGTTGTCCAGCTGTGCCAGCAGTTCTTCCATCACTGCCCACCAGACAATGCAGGCTTCAGGCTATGACTTCATGAAAGCATTTGTTAAATGCCCTGCTAAGCGACAGCTCGATAGTATCCCCATTGCCTTGTTAATTGCCAGCCAGTCATCGACAGCGCTCCTCTCCTTCAGCTGATGACATGCCCCAGATAAGATCTATACATTTCTGCAGACATTGGAGGATGACTTCTCCCAAAACCTTTCTTCTGAATTGAACAAGTCGGACACTGCAATGAAGGTCAGTCTCTGGCAATAACAAGAATGGGGGGTCTTTAACCTCAGCATCCAGCCTGAAGGGTACTTTCACCAGAACGTTTAGTTACAGACAGGGTGGTGAATATCTTAAGAGAAAGAAAAAAACAGAAGACTTTTAGTATGGCTAAAATTGATCTTATTTTCTAGAAGATCAGCTTGGGCACAATGCTCAAAACCACAGCTATTTCTTAAAGTAATAAAATCATAATGAAAAACATACATTTAAAAGCCTTGATGCTAAAATAGCACACATACATACAAATAGCCTTTTTTCTCTTCATTTTATCATATGGTCTTCCTTTTACAGAGGAAAAGAAAGAATTAACAAGTCACATAACTTTATGCCACCTTTTGTCTTAATGCTCTGAAGCTTTTACAGTGGGAACAAGCTCAGCAATAATAAACTCTGGTCTGTACACCTAATCAGTAAGCGTCCTTATGGCTCAAAGATAACGTATTTGTTGGGAAAGTGAAGTTAACCCAAGGCTATGGCATTTGTTGCCTCTGTGCCTTTGTAGATATTACAGAAATGTGGAACTGATGCTGATGTAGGTGTTATGTCTGGAAACTGCATTCTCTGGACAACAGGTAAGAAACACTTGGTAAATCCTGCCTGCAAAAGTCCAACCTTTGCTGCTTTCAAGTCGTATTAAAGAAAACAACATATTCAGGAGCAATTATTATAAAAGGTATCAAAATTCAAGAAGAAAAATTCTACAAAACCTTGGCTAATATTAGAACTTTACTATGCAAATAATTGCACAGTTTTGCATAGATATAATATAAAAAGGAAAAGAGGAAATCAAAACCACTTCTATCTAAATGGTTCAAAGTTGCAATAATTAGCTATCATCAAAGGCATCTCTCAGGAAGAATAAACTTAGCACAGAATAAAGTACATACACATTTCAGTTATGCAAATAACACTGAAGTGTCTAAAGGTAATGGGGATCTGAAAGCCCTACAGCTAAGTAGAAGCTTTGCTGCATTAAGGCTGCTAGAAGCCCTTCAGAGAACAGTAAGTGATGTACCTCTTCCATTTTCTAGAAGTATGTAAAGCAGGAAGACAAATGCATATCTAATATATAGAGCAGAAGTGCAGCACTATATTTAAACTCTAGCACGTGGCTCCAGGCAGGGCTTCTAGCTCTTCAGTTGTGGCCCACAGACTGATAACATATGGGAATCTTCATGTATTATTTCACTTTGAAAGACAAATAGTAATTTATCTGCTTTCTTCTTGGCCCGACTGCAAGCTCTGGGTGTGCTAACCAGTGCCCACGGCTGCAGGGACCACACAGCTCCCTAACTCTAGCTGGGGAGTCATTTGATAATTATTGGAAACATGAGGGGTTTTGACAGAATATATTAGCAACTCGAGTGAAGACAAAGCTTTAGATCCAATTGCTGGAAAGCCATCATTAGCTAACTCAGATAATCATCCCAGCTTTCAGAAGACGCTTTCTTTTCATCACAGATGCTCGCTTACACACATCTGTATTTCCAGCAGCACAGTACAGTCTAGGCTGAGAGGTAACTCTCTGGAAAGCTGAGCTCCTACCCACTCTGTGCTCACAGTTATTTGTACTTTGCCTTGCAAGAAATTCCATTCAGAATTCATGTTTCCTGCAGAATAAAATGCTGCTCAAATAAGAGAAGTGAAATCTGGCTCTAATTTGTAAGCAGTGAGAAATGGGATCCTCAGTCTTAGTCTTCTCCAAGTTGATAAATACCATGTTTCACAGGAGACTCTTTTGAGCAATAAATTACTACTAATGCCAGTGAAGATTTCAGCATTTGATCCTGCAACAGTAACTTTCCTGATCAGATCAGACTACATTTTCCTTAGCTTTTACATGGATACAAGATCAAAATAATGCTGATATTATCCGTCATTCTATTCATCCAGATATGCACAGTCCTCACAAATTTCAAACAATTTTAAAGCTTTTTTTTTTTTTTTAATCAAAGAGTACCAACTTGTGCTTTGATTTTTGTTTACTGCTTAAAAGATTAAATTAAGTAGCAGGCATTAAAAAAAATCTTGTGAAGACTGGCACTAAAAATGAGCACAGTTTCCTGGAGTTTTGAAATAGAGCATCTCTCCTGAGCCAATTTCTTCCTCCCCCACTCAAACAAATATGATTATCTGAAATTACCTCCCTAAATTATGTCTAATCATCATTCTATTCAGTTTCAATTTTAGCAGCTCAGATGTCCAGAATAAATTACAACTGTCATCTTCTCTTCACACTGCATATGCTAATATCCCACTTGAGTTCACAGGTTTGAATGCCTCCCTCAGAGTTCCCCCTCCACAGGGCCCCTGGTTAGATAAGAACCCCTCTTCAAGGGCATCCAAGAACACCATTAGATGTTACTAGAGAAAAAAAAAAACACTAGAATCTGTATTGCAGATGCTTTAAAGATGGTGACGATTGCTAACAGTCCATCCCATTAATGGACTTCAGATTGTATTGTTCATACTGTATCACTTTGGAAACACAAAGCAAGAGAAGTGGACTTCACTTCTGCAAACCAGCATACTGGTACACTCTAGGTATATATTATAGCACCCTGTAGGTATCACAAGAGTTTGTGGGGATCCTCAGCTAGTATAAATTGGTCCTAATAATACTAAAAAAAAAATAAAATAAAATCAGTGGAGCACCTCCAGTTTACACCTGGAAGGAGCTGCTTCACACCATCAAATTAATCTCATCATTAAAGAGGAACAGCAAGGTGAAGGCAAGAAGAAATGTTTGTGTAGCCTCATACTTCACTTCAAAAGTGAAGGGCTACAGAGTAATAGGAAAATTGTCATGTAGCTGGTCCCTGTTCACGACACCAGTTTACAAACCTATTCTGAGTACATGTATTTAAAAAAAAAAAAAAAAAAAGCTTTGACAACTACGTTAGCAGAAAGAGTATTTGAAGCCTTGATAAATAAATGGATCTTTATGTGGGAAGAGAATTCTGTACTTCCAGTACTGTTCTGTGCTTCCAGTAGAGTGCGCACTGGATTATAGGAAACCATAAACATTTCACAAATGAGCACAGTTAAAAAAAAAAAAATAAAAAAATCCCAGATTAAACCTAAATGTTAGATTTCTAAATATTAAAACCAGATCATTTCCTGTCCTTCCCATTCCCCTGCTCTGCCCTGAAGTCACACCTCTTTAATAAAGCTCTGCTATTCAGCCTTCAAACACCTTACCCCAGAACGCTACAAAAACTGTATTACAAGGTGACTTTGTATACAAACCTCTGCGCAGACGGGATGAATTCCTATGGTGCTGTCCAGCTGTTCTTTTGTCATCCCACATTTAATAGCGGCTGCAAACCCTTGGGTGATTTCTCCAGCATTTGGACCAAGGACATGGAAACCAATGACTCTCTCCTAAAATACCAAAGATAATCAAATCCAAGCACAGTCATGCGTTCAGTTCTCTTTAGACAACATATAAGGTTTTCTTATTCAGATCATATAATCAGCCTACAAAACATACCAAAAATCAATGCAACCACACAAATGTAATCTATCATTAGCACCAACAGATGGGAGATAGTATAATTTTGTTCTCTGTCTGAAAAGATTCGACTAACAACTCGAGAATCAGCTTCCTTACAACAAAGTTTTGTGCAGGAGTCCTCCACTTACATCAACAGCATAAAAATTTAACAGATACCACAGTCTATGCTTGATTATTGTACATTTACATTTTATTCAGGCAACCTATTCCACGCATTCCAACCGAGTGCCTGCCTAAGTGAAGGCGAGCACTTGTACACAGGTTTGCAACATCAAGGCCTATGCTAGGTGGCTACACAGTGCATATCTAACTAAACAACTTTCTAGTTTGATGGTTGCTAAAAGGAAAGGGCTGCAAGCTAATGTTCCTAATGTTCTGTCTCACCAGATGAGGCAAGAAGTGTATTCTAACTAAACTGACAACTACTCTCGTTGTAGTGTTTGCTGTAATGGGTTATAATATACCTAGAGACTAGCAAAACTAACTGAAAGACACCTGGTGACAAGGAAAATAGTATTACTTCACACTTCTCATATCTATAGTACTGTTCAATTGTAAAATACATCAAACTGCACATATATCCTCAGCAAACACTCAACAGACCAAGCCGTACCGACTTGACTTGCTTTTCTTAGGGAAAAGTTTGCTCCTCTAAGAAAAGCCAGTCTCATCTAGCAAATTCCAACTGCTGTGGGATTTCAGGGCATTAAGCAGATTTTGCTGAGCATAGGTGTAGCCCAGTTGGGTATCAAAAGTTACCTGATAAATATCATATATAAGGGAGTGTGGATATTCAGTACACTGAAAGGTTTTTGGTTTTTCTTTCTGTAAGCCTTAGGACTGAGAGGTAACACAGGCATTATTTAAATAAGAAAAGCTATAATTATGTCATAACTGAGATGGAATTATACTTATTTTCCTTTAAAAACACTGACACATGTAAAAATAAAACTATAGTAATGAAACTAGGTACCTATAGTTTTAAACAGTTACTGAACTATTTTTCACCCAAGATAACTTTCAACTCCACCCCTACGTGTTTAAATATGTGCCAAATTTTCAGGAAAAGAAATTGAAACAAATTAATGAAACACTTTTAAATCACCCTTAAGCCTTTTAATTGTCTTAAGTAACTCTGGATTACAAACGTAGCCAGGGGTTCTAAAATAGCTTCCCCACTAGTGCTGACTCCTCCATAAAGAGGAGATAGGCAAAACCTGACAAATGGTTGATTTGATGCTACAAAATGGTGATGTGATGCTTAGAAAGACTGCAGGAAGAGAAATCTGTATCTCATGATAAATTAGGTAAAATAGATTATGGGGTTTTTTTAAGGACTAATATCTCTATGTCACTATCTTATCAGGAATACATTTTAACAGCATATAATTCCTCACAATAATTCATATTATAAAAATAAATGACTTATTTATTAAACAGATCACAATCATTCATCAAGGGGCATACCAGCTCTTTTAACCAATTTTTAATTTCACTTGTGCTTCAGCAGGTACTGTACATTTCCATTGACAGGAAATTTCATCCTAGTCCAAGGATAATCCTGGCATTATCACCCTAAATGAGATTTGTGCAGGCAAGATACATTAATCCTGTTATAATGAGCTCAAGAGTTTTATAGACACGTGGATTTGCAGAGGTTACGAGTTGTGATGGTTTCTGAGTCACCTCAACTTCAGAGAGAAGAATCCTCCAGAAGTCCCAGTTTGGGGCGGGGTGAGAATAAGATAAACTCATAAATCTACGTGTACTGATTTTCTTACTTTTCAAAGTTAACAAACAGAGATCTCTACTTCTTACTTTACATATATGGAAGTACCATATACCAATAACAATGGCAGAATGTTCTGTTTTACTAAGAGCCACTTTTGTATAGAGTAAAGTTTTGTAACACTATAAACATTTCTTACATTTCAAAAGGTAGAAAAATTGAAATTGATTTTAACTTGGTAAAAAGAACCTATTTATAGCTGTGGTATCAACGGTCACTATAAGAAACATATAGCTGCTTTTTTTCCCTGGAAGGAAAGACTCACTTACATTATCTTTAATATTGCAAATTATCTTTGCATAGCATTTGTTGTTGTCTCTGGATGCCACAGTCCATTCCAACGGCCAGAAATGACTATGGTACACCTAGAAATACAACACAAGTTAAAAAAAAAAAGATAGAGTTGTGCAATTTTACAGCATAGAGTATGATCTTCCAAAAACTTCCAGATTATCTTACATTTGTCTCAACTGCCTCCAAAGGTGGAGCTTTACCACTGACCGCAGCTGCTTTTGGAAGTCACACAGGTAAAAACTTTCAATGATTGTGACACAGCACAAGAATGAACTGTTAACTAATAACTCTTCATTAGCAATCAGCCATGCATGTAGAATTTGAAATACTTGAGATGAGGGTGAGACTCTTTCCCCTTGATCAACATCAAAGAAGCAAGCCTCTGTGAAACAAGCACTAGTGTCATCCAATAATTGAAACAGAAAAGAAACCGTAAGTGTATTACTGTTCCAGGATGCAGTTCACCAAGATGCAGTTCACCATGCCCTCATTAAACGAGACAAATACAATACAGTCATCCATGAGGGAGGCTTGTCTCTGGATCTACCCAGAATGAAGGCAATTTTTTTTTCTCAGCAGAATAAGGGAAGAAATAGCCTCAGAGTGTGGGATTAGGACATGATTTTGCATGCTTTCTTAGATTAAGCATCACCACAAAATGGAAAGTACATTAAAAAACCCAATAACTAACCAACTAAACACCAAACTACCAGTGGAAAAAAAAAATAACTAAAATAAAATAAAATAAAATAAAAACCAAAAAAACCCACAATCAACCAACCACAACATAAAAAGAGGACATCTTCCTAACTGCAGTCAAGTTGCTCACCCACTTGTATAGCACGTATCTCAGAAAAAGAGAGGGTGTTTTGTGGCACAGAGCTCTCAACAGCTCCCATTACTAACCACAGATTGATTACTATTTGAAAGATGTTTAATTGAGCACAACTCCAGTGAAAATATGTCCCTTCACAAACTAGGAGAGACAGCTCAGTGTTTTTCCATATTAATGGAGTTACAAAGCATTTATAAGCATCACTACATAAAACTGAAATGGAACAGGTCTGAATGACAGATGCAACTCAATAATGCTACTGAAGCTTGCAAAAGCCAAACTGGTGACATGACAGAGAAATCAGAATAAACTAAATTAGGATTTAGCCATAATACAGATGCTTTTGCATATCTGCAAAAATGGCTTTGAAATTGGAAAGCACATTTTCCACAAAGAAGGGTCCCATGTGGCACACGTAACAGCAAGGATTTGACTCAATAACAAAAATTGGATTGTGTATATACAAACTTCATGAGAAGAGAATTTAACCCCCAGCCTTGCAGTCAGGTTAACAGTACTTGACACACTGCCATTTTAAGTCATATTTAATTCTTTTCTCAATGGCCCAAGTAAAAAAAAAAGAAAAAAAAATGACAAAGCTCAGTGGGAGACAAGTTCTCAACTTTATGAGCTGCCATTTACCTGCCTATTTCCCCAAATAATGCTCCTCAGGTTATCGTCACAGGACATAAAAGTTGTTTATTGTCATCCTCCCTCCCTTCACACTTCCTGTAATGTGGTCTGTACAGTGTTTTGTAAGAACACCCTTAGGCACTAAGTGCTTACGTACGTCTGATTTCACTCTTGACCAGCAATCCCAGTGAATGAAAAGGGATCACTCACGTGAGTAAAGTTAAGTATATGCCTCCTTGCATAGTCAAAATAAACAGGAAAAATGAAAAATGAGATAATAACACTTGGCTTTATAAAGTAAAAATCATCATGGCAAGGAATTTACCACACTGTAACTACAAAAAGTTCCACTTTGACATTAAAATCAATGTATTGCTTCCAACACACAGCCAGCTTCAATTTATCCTGTAGTATTTGCAGACACAAATAAACTTTTTTTTTTTTTACTTTTTTTTAAAACAAATATTCCACCTTCAAGCCCTGTTTGCCAAAAGTAGAACATCTTTGCAACTGGAGCTATTGGGACTGGGGACTATTTTTATAACATGTCTAGGAACTGCCAAGAAAGACTAAAGTGTACTTAGTCACCTCCAGCCCTTACACGAGAACACAGAATGCTGTTTTAATTGACTCTTAATATTATTTTAAAGTACAAACTGGGAACTTAAAATCCAGATGAAACTAAGGTATTTACCTCTATGTTTTCCTCCCCAAACTTCTCCATTGCAGTCTCTTCAGAATACCCACAGGCTCCATATTCCAAAGGAGTGAATACAGTAGTTGGAACATTCACATAGTCACACTGTGTGGCATTCAAAACAAAACAAAAACCCCACACAACATAAGTCATAAAATCAGCACACTCAGTAGTAAAACTCAGCAGTCTAAAAGGCAGGAAGAAAAGTTGGCCTATTCATAATTCCAAAAGTGGCTTTTTTTTTTTTTTTTTAATAGTTTTAAATTAAGTTACAGTTTTGGTTTTGTACCTCTCAGAGGTGTTAACTAGAGCAAGAACACAAAGACAGTTTGAAGTCACACTGACATTAGTATGCATAGTTTAAAAGAAAGGGGAAATTTAGTGCCCTGATTAAAAAAAAATAATGTACCAGATGACAGCTCAAACTGGAGATAAAAAGTAGACTGTTCAACTGCTGCTACAAATAATGCTATTTTTAATCTAGGGATGCTGCAAAGACACCACCACCATCCAAACCTTCTTTATCAGTCGTGGCCTAGGCAATGCTAAAGAACAAAAGACATGAACTACACCCATCTGGGGGAAACAGAACTAGAGCTGATACCATGTGCCCAATCCTATACCGTGACCCCTGACTTCACTGGAGCTTTCCAGTGTTCTAAAGGCTCCCTCTCCAGGCAACCTCTGGGCCTGTCACTCTCACTGTAAGGAAGTTTTTTCTTATGTTAAAATGGAATTTTCCTGTGTGTCAGTTTGACTCTATTGCCACTTGTCCTTGCACTTTATACCACTGGAAAGAGTCTGGCTCCATCTTCTCTACTCTCTACCATCAGGTATAAATACACCTTGCTATAAGAGGTTCCCAAGACCTTTTGCAGGGTATAAAAACTCCCAGCTGTCACAGCCTCTCCTCATGTGTCAAATACTCCACTCCCTTAATTGTCATGGCCCTTTTTGAGACTTGCCCTGTCCTCCTTGTACTGGGGAGCCCAAAGCCGGACACCAAATCCAAATCTGTCTCACCAGAACTAAGTGAAGGGCAAAGGTCACTTCCCTCCACCTGCTGGCAATGCTCTGCCAGGATGCATCTACAGGATGCAGCCCAGGATGTCACTGGCCTTCTTCGCCATGAGGGTACATTGCTAGCTCATGATTGAGTTGTTCTACAGACCCCCCCAAAGGCTGCTTTCCAGCTGGTGGGCCTCCAGCTTGTGCTGGTGCATAGAGTTACACCTCCACGGGCACAGGACTTCACACTTCTTGCTGAACTCTGTCAGGTTTCTGTCAGCCCATGTCTCCAGCCTGACGAGGTCCCTCTGACTGACAGCACAAACACTGATTGCATCAGTCACTTCCACCTAGTTTTGTATCATCTGCAAACTTGCTGAGGGTGCACTCTGTCTCCTCATACAGAGCGTTCATGAGGATGTTAACCAGTACTGGCCTGAGCATCCAGCCCTGTGACACGCTGCTAGCGACTGGCCTGCAGCTGGTCTTTGTAACTGCTCACAGCCTTTTAAGCCTGGCAGGTCAGCCAGTTTTCAATCCCCATCACTGCCCACTTATCTAACCTGTACTTCATCAATGTCTAGAAGAATGTCATGGGAGACAATGTCAAAAGCCTTTACTAGAGTCAAAATAAACAACATCCACTGCTCTCTCCGTAGCCACCAAATTAGCCATTCTGCCATAGCAGACTAGCAGGCTGCTCAGCCCTATTTAATTTCTAGTAATTTCTACAGATTTCAACTCTAATTAATTTCCTTTGTGACTGGGGATCAGTGAAGATGCTGCTTACTATTCTTTCCCCACCCACCCATGATACCTCATTAAGTTTCATACAATCATCCTTTCCAGATTTGCTACAAGAGCAATGTAAGCCACTTTCCCATCTAAGTGGTTACTCATTTCTTGGATTCACTGAAAGAGATGATGTTTTCATTGGCAGCATAAGGATTTGCATACATTCAGGGACAGTTATCTGGCACATAGTGTAAATTAAGACATATCTATAGTATTGCAGCAAGAAAAAAAAAAATCTGGCTTCAGCTATGGCTTTCTTAAACTTTGCCAGGCTGATGTAATGACACTAGGCACACTGATTGAGGATTCTGTTCCTGCAGTACCTGCCAACCTAAAATAAACAATTCAATCAAGCTCTACATCTGGCTGACAGCTGAACTCGATATGAATACAGCAGGCTCTAAAAGAGAAAAATCTTTATGCTCATGCCCAATGATTACTAAGGTGAGAACAAGCACCGACATCAGTGGTGCTTGCTAAACAGTTCCTTAAAGGCACTCTCCTCCTGGTTTAAAGATGAAGTGTAAATGAGCACCCATGTTACTCCTTTTAGGACTAGCATAACTTGACTGAAACCTACAATTGCACGATTATGAAATGTAAACACTGAATTGATGAATTCAACTTCTCACATATAAATATGTGATCATTTATTGGTATATTTGATCTTCCTTTGTGTCCATATTCAGTTAGAAGCAGAACCATGTACTACATTGAAAACATATGGATGAGGTGTGGAAAAAAATAAATAGTGGAAATAACATTGAAAATGAAAAGCATCACAAACCCCTGTTACACTCTATTTAGGGACCATAGGCAGATTTAGTAAACTGCCTATGAATTAGAGTTAAAGCATTTAATGGGACAGGAATGATTGCTGATATTTAGGGAAGGCAGTAGAGTTCAAAAAAGTTAAATGATCTCAGTTAATTTATTACCATTATACTCAGAGAGATAAAACCTTTTAATAGGGAAAAAAAAAAAAAAGAGACTGCTGGTTAATCCAAAAGGTACTAATTTTATCTTACACAATTAGCAGAACATAACTGCAGCAATATCTTTGCAAGGGGAAAATTAAAGTGATCATCAAAGCTAATCCTTAAAAGCCTACCGAGTTTTCCATAAACAAGCAGACTTGCATCCTGCACTTAGAAGTAGAACAATGACAGTGTGGCAAATGGTTCCTTACCTTACTGGTTGCCCCAGCATAAAGCCTTTGAACTAACAGTCTTCCTGCCTGAATGGCCACTGGTGTGAGCTCCAGCTTGTCCTGCAGTATATCTCCAATGGCATAGATGTATGGCACATTTGTTTGCTCATCATCGTTGACAGGAATTTTTCCTGTTCTGTAATTTGAAGTAACAAGAAAAAAAGATCTAAGTCTTCTGCTGCGAAGACTGGAGGTGTGTGTAAATAAATCTTGCAGGAGTTAGGCCCTTTAGCTTTAAGAGAAAGACATGTCTTTGAAGTGTGGTAGGAAGAAGTCATATTCACAATCTCGGGCAAGAATGGAAAATAGTGCAAATTTGACCAAAACTACAGGAATTTACACACTGGATAAGGAGGTAGCCCATGAAGTTGCAATTCATCTGCTGAATTAAATCTTTGGTCAGGCCTAAATGCTTTCCTCAAACACCCTTTACTACCAGTTGAGCTGTGTACTGGCAACCTTGAGGAAGACATTCTCCCACTCGAGGACAAAATAATTTTTCTACTACTGAAATTCCAGTCCAGTGGTCAAAGCAGTTTCTATAAACTTACCCTTCAGGCTCCTACACAGAGAAAGGTCAAGCTGTTAGACACCCTACTTAAGGGACAGCCAGCATGCTTTTTAGCTCTAAGTGTACTGAGCTAATGGAAGCTTTTAATTATTAATATTTCCTACTTCATTAATAAATGAGATGGTGCAGTAATCACTGCAGAGAACATATGTAACAGGGAAACCTAATCAGATAAGCACAGAAACAGTCACACTTGAGGGACCAGCATTGATTCCCATATTAAAATCCAACTTTCTGAATTTTGCTCTTCTTAACAAAAGCACATTTCATGCTAATAATTTTATAGTTCATTCTTTTACACTAGAAATAGGTGCCCTGATGTCAGAAAGATGTGTATCTGTTCTAGAAGACAACATGGGCCTGTTAATTTTGAGTGGACCAAAATTCCTATTTAATTAGAACATCACAACAGTTCCCTTCAGCAACATCAGTCACTGTATTCATATATAAGCTGCCCTCTACACTGTTTTTCCATAGACTACCAAGTTCATGGTCCCGTGTCTTTCCTTCAAAGCAAAGATTGTCCAGGCCCCACATGCCTAGAAGATGTTTTATTTTCTGATATTGAAAATGTTACTGATAGCTCCACTCCCTGGTGCAGTGACCTCACTACATAAAACTTCAAATGCTCTTCTACAGGACACAGCTTGTTCCCAAGGGCTGCCTAAGGCAGGAAATAAACTCCTCCAAAACCTAAAGCACATCACCAACTCCAACTGTGAATTTAAGGAATGCTACTTTGACCTATTTCAGAATAAACATAGAATGGCATTTACATTAAAATACAAACGAACCCCAGTACACTAAAAGCCTGAATGAACAAACAGATCTCTACCCCAAGAGGCAATAGAGATAAAACCACAGAGATGGGATATAACAGAGTACAAGGAACAATTGGCAGATCCTAGAAAGCCCCATCACTGGAAGAAGCTGAGACTGACCTGTGAACTTACACAAAATAGAACACTTTTGAGTCCCAGCATTTCAAAACCGACATTTCAGTATGAAAGAAAGAAAGGTGGCAGTACTAAGGGAGAAAAGGCCTGATAGATACAAAGTCTCCTGTCCAACAGTATGCAAACAGGAAACAAATTTTTCCTCAAGCATTTCAGTGTCTGTGCACCGCTACCATTGCGACAGTACACGACATAAGCTCAGCAGTGAGTGGTACACAGACATCTGTCCTTACTTTTCATTGATTTTCACTCCAACTTTGTCCAAACCAATATTTCTTGTGCACGCATCTCTTCCAATTGCTAGCAACACCTGCAAAACAGCAATGCACATCACTGACTTTTAAAAACTTTGAAAGTGCATTTGCATGTGCCTATCCATTGTTTTCATTACATCCTAAGGATTAGTATCTAAGGCTTGGCCACGTTAAGATGAATCCATTTGTTACCCATCGTACATTCAGAGAGTTCAAGACAAGCCACTCCACCACCATGACCTAACAATATGATGCACTGAGGCACGTCCTTGTTATGGGATGACCCATAACCCTGTACAGGTAATTGAGGTCACTGTCACACAGCATTTGCAGTCTAAAATCCCAGGCTGATGTTTGTCTTTATGCGGTATAGGTAGTTCCAAATACTTTATTCACAACTTTCTTTTTCTTCTTTTTTCAGCATCTAGGCCTCAGAAAATGAGTAGGGTGATGGAAACAATCAAACATATAATGGCATACCTGCACGCTGCAATTTTGCTGTTTTAAGTGTGTAATGAAATTCCCTGACTGACTTGCCACAGGGTGTTAGTTGCTTTTGTGAAAATGCTGCATGGACAACAGGTCTTGAGAAGACATGACACCTGTTTGTTTAGTTCTTGCACAGACCATTGTTTTGGGTGTGCTCCAGAATATGCTTTGGTTACTATGAAGGCTAATGTAAATCATACTTACTGTTTATGAAAAAATATCCCACTGGGGAAAAAACCCTGCAACTGATTCCAGATGACCAAGCTCATCTACATCCCTAAGCTAAGAAACAGGTTTCAAAAGCGTGCAAGTGATTTGGCAAGACACATGGGACTCATGCCCATGGATTCTGGGACTTTTGTCACATCAACTACCTGTTAATTATGTGCAGTTAGCATACTGTAATAATTAAAATCATTTTTAAAAATTTGAGCTATGGGTAAAAACACCTCAAAAAACATTAACATTAAATAGAAGGATATTTTATGTTTTTCACATATAGAGATGGGACTCACAGTGTTATATTCCCCTTCAATTATTTGGCTCCCTTTTGTGGACTTGGCTGTAACTTTCAACCTTCCAGGAGTTCCTTCCTCAATCTGCTCAACCTACAACAGTAAAAAAAAAAAGGTTTAGTTTCAAATAAATATATGCAAATATATCCCAATGATATATTCACCTTTCCTTAGATCAGTGACCACTACTTACACATTTAAACATTTTATCTTATCCCCATGCATTTATTCCTATGGCCAATACAGTGAGACCTCATTTCTGCTTATAAAAGTTGTTTTATAGCCATGTCATCCTTGTCCAAGCCCTCCATGTGAGTGGCTGGCATCAACTGGGAACAGAGGACATGAGGAGGAAGGGAACTCTTGCAAGACCTGGAAAGACCATCAGACATTTTCTCCAACCACACCTACAGGACCTTTGTTCCTTCCACCCATGGGAAGCCACTGTCATAACCCAGCCCTTAGCAGTACAGGCCTTTGCACTGTTTCAAATCAATCTGATGTACAAAGCTGACATGACCTTGCAGGAGAGGGCAGCAGCTGGCTCTAAAAGGCTGAAAAAACACCATCAGCTTAAGCAAAAAGACCTCTTCAGAGTTCCCCAGAGTCAGCTGAAATAAATATTCCTAGTTTTAGCTAAGGATCCAGCTGCACACTCTCTCTCAAGAAATGCAGCAGGTTACTGTCTACTCTAGCAAAGCAAAACAAACAAACACAAACAAAAAAACCCAACCAACCACAAAACAATAAAAAACACAAACAAACAAAAACCCAAAGGTGAATCTTTTTGCAGCTGTGCTCTTTGTTCAGAGCAAAAAAAAAAAAAAAAAAAATTTAAACCAAAACACCCCTTCCACGCCCCCATACACCAGAAAACAATAAAGCAGAGAGCAATGTCACTGGCTTTTTTGACAAACACTCCCTTTTTTCCCTCTGATAAACAAATCAACTAAACAAGTGAAGGGAATTTTAAGCTACATAGGTGGGTTATTTTTTGTCCTCATTAATATTCACTGGACTGCAAGGAAAGGACTGGGTATCCTTAGCTATGGTCCTTCCCTTGCCCAAGAAATGGCAAGGTGCCAGTCTGCTTCCTATGGCTGGCTGCACATACGAGAGACATGTAAGTGTGCAACACTTAATTCTGGGAAATTTTAGTATTCATGCTACAGAGAAAAAAGTACTTTCTAACAACTGTTCTAGTTCCTACTTCATACTCAGCTTTTAGAGTCAGAAAAAAACAAAAAAAGTTTCTGACTAAGTTCTGTTTTCCCCTGTTCTTTTTTTTCCTTTTTAATTTAAAAAGGTCCAAACCTTCTGTGACAACTTTAAAGGATCACTGTGGTAAATTGGTCCTGTTCAAACGCAGCATTATTTATAATAATTCATCTTCTGTCATCAAACATCCCAATGAAGGGTTTTAATAAGCACAACATGCATAGCTTCAAAAACAATGTTTGAAAGAGATGAGAAGACCTGCTAAAAACATATCCAACAATTCAAGTGTAAGGATATTCTCAACTAGAAACAGAGCCTAATATTTTATTCCCATTGAAATCAAAGTCATCTAGTGAAGGGACAGCATAAAATACACCGAAGTGCATTTTGTGACCAGGGTGATGGACTGCTTTTCACATGGTGCATCTGGAGGATCCCACTTGTCATTTAGTTGAAATTACCAGCTCATAAGAACAGTTTCCTTCTTTCTTATCCCCCACGAGAGCTTACAAAAAGCTAAGTCTGAAACAAAAGCTAGACAATCATCCCTGCTTTTCAGACAGCAGGGGATTTCTGCAACACAAACATGCATAAAAACAAGGGTCCTGGAAAGGTCCACTTTGATTTCTCACAGTAAAACTCTTACACTCTAACAGAGGGATAGATCCACAGCACGGTTACAGTCAAGAACATTTTTAAGCTACTCTTGATATTGCTGAGGGTGAAAAGGAACAGTCTTCATTCGATTTAATGCTTTAATCCCCAGAGCGTTAAACTTGGTAATATGCTGGTTTAATGTCAAATTGAAAATTACTTAATGCATTATTTCCTATTTCATAATTATTAAGCACTAATTATTGTGAAAAAAACCAAAACATTAAGCAAAATACTGCAGCTCTCTGAAGTCTTTGTTTTACATGAGAAAAGCTCCAGATTTTATCTAATCTGCTTTTCAAACTGAATTTGCCTGTGCACATATGTAACTAGCTGCATGAATACTCCTACTAAATTCAACAGAACTTAAGTATTCAAAGACTCTGCTGAGTCAAGGATATAGATGGATAATTCTAAAGCCCATTCACTCTTCTGGATTGTCCATAGCAGTATTTGCTGGCTTAAAATTTGAGAACTGGCAATGAAAAATGTGACTGCGATGCATTGGCCCTGATCTTACAGGAGAGTATATATCTGCTTAATTATGTGCTATTAAAAGCAAGACATTTCATGGATTTCAGGACAACTGTTCAATTTAAGTATATTCAACATTTGCAGGACCAGGATGAGGAGGAGTAACAAGTTTTTCAATGCAACATATACTAATCCATCTAATTCTGATTAAAAGAAATGAATTCTGGAATCTCACTTTAATACTAAGACTAAATTGTACATATCAGTTACATTAGATTCCCCGACTTCCTCAGTTTAAAAATTAACTCATAACATAGCAGATCCTGTGTTTCAAATTCAACTTTTATACTCACTAAAACAATTTACATCTTAAAACATTATGATAGGTATATTGCAATTGTGGTCACATACCACTTTGTACCTACCTTGATTGGCACAAACTCCCTAATAAAGTTGATTCCGTGTTCTTCCATGTATTCACCGATTTTGTTTGCAATCTCCTGGTCAAATCCTCTTAAGAGGATGGATCTCACCATTACAGTGACATCTAACCCAAGACCTGCAAGAAATCCTGCACATTCCAAGGCAACGTAAGAAGCTCCAACCACCAGGGTTTTCCCTGGACAGTAAGGCAGAGAGAAAAGATCATCACTGGGTAAAAAGAAAAAAGAAAAGAAAAGAAAAAGGGAAAAAAAGACAAGAAAGACACAATCAGAAGAATGTATTGTGCTTTATATTTATTTAATTTCTTCTGTGAATCAGAAGAAATTGTTTTGATTTCTAGTATGACTTTATTCCCTTTCTGCTCACTAAAAAAAACCCAACAACTTTGGAAATTCAGCTGGAATACAAGATCAATACATGACAAGTTAAAAAGTTCTAATTAGGATTACAAGCAAAAAAATCACCACAAAAATGTTGAGGGTCTTTTACAGAAACTTATGCCAAAATTATATTTATTTATTTTTTTAAAAAGGTTGTTTGATTTGTTTGGTATTTTTTTTCTCTAAATCTTGCTTCAAATATTTTGTTGCATATTTTAGCTCCTGAGAGCTAAAAGGAAAAGGAAAGGGTTCAGCTTTACAATAAAAACACCATCTTCACTTCTTTGAAGACTTATCCTTTCGCCAAAGCATTATACACAGTGCCAAATATACACAGATAATAAAACAAATTAATGCAAACCACGGCAACAGGCAGAGATAGAAGTAGAAAATTATGGAAAATAAGCTTATTTGCTTGCTTTCCATTTCTTTCAACTGCTTCATCAATCTATGTCAGTTCTACCACACTTTTGACCTAGACTATAAAACCAGGGCTTCTCAAGGAAGCAGGAACTCATGGAAGCATCATGCTTGCTCAGCAGAGACTTAGGCAGAGTTTGGCAGTGCAATTCTCCAAAGATTTACATTTAAAATAAGTGTCTCTTTCTCTGCAAAGGCTAAACAAAGATGCTCTCTGCAAACATTAGGGTGGAATAAAATGGGATTGTGTAATTAAAGGTTACATCATAGTTCCTATCCCCCAGGGAATCCAATGAAGATGACACAGCTGCAATTTGATAGGCTTTAACGCTGTCATTCCCGACTCTTCCACCTTAATGTCATTTGAAAGCGTCACTTTACAGGCGATATCACCTGTTACCTTTAATTTCACTGCTACTTATTAGAAGGGAAACATACAAGATGGTGTTTTGGTTTCACAGGGATTATGCCAGTTATTTATTTGATGACTATAGGTTTGCAAGCCTGTAATTTCAACCTCTGTTTCTACATTAAGTAACTTAAAAGTTACTCTGATATGAAATCACATTGCATCTGTTTTGTTTTGGTTTCTTTTTTTTTTAAATTGTCCTTGGATTGCTTGCTCTTATCAAAGAGACATTTGAAAGTAAAAGTTTAATTAACTTCACTGAGGAGCTGGAAAAAAAAAATGGGTTGAGTTTCAAGACCGCCCCAGTGCATGAAGACAGACACATTTCTGCTGGCTTCACAACATCAATTGCTTTGCAACTCCTTCTTTCCTTGATGTCAGAGCAGGGAGGTTTCTTCCAAGCAGACCATTACCAAAAAAAAATAAATCTTCAAAACCATAAGGAATAGAGAGGAAGTGGGTGTACTGGTAACTGGGGCAGAGCTGATGAATTAATTTTATGGTGGACACACACATGATTTCTGATATTCTTGGGTTACTGCTGTTACCAGTCAGAAAAAGAACCATCCTAGCCAGCCACCCACAGTCCTGTGATGTCTAAAAGACACCAATGTTTGTCACCTCTAAGTCTTTCTATAGCTATTCTCCCGTGCTTACGTCCTCTAAGAAAAAGTTACATAGGAAAGAAAAGCAGCAACCAAGCAGCCCTGCTCATGCTTCACCACTTGATCTTACAGGTGAAGCATTTACACATGGTGAATGACTTTGTATTTTGCCCTGGTTTTACCTGCTAATGCAATATTCCTTGTCTCCAGGTATACCCAGGTAGCGTGGTCGTTCACCGGTGGCAATGAGGAATTTCTCAGCTGTGTACATCTTCTCAACTCCTCTTTTATTTGTTGCCTGTGGACAAAGTATTATTTCAAAGCGAGTATTTCACGGCCCTACAAAAGGGAAAAGTTACTCTATTTGAAAAGCCTCTCTATTCAGAGAGTACTATGGAAAGACCCAGCAAATACAGCTAGGGAGTACCTTGACTGTGTGTGGCCCGACAAATTCTCCGTATGCATTCTCATACGTGACTGATTTCTCTCTCAGTGCAACCCGATAGCCCCAGTTCAGTGAACCAATGTAATTCTGAACAGATTCTGTCATAGTCATCCAGTTGTGTTTGACTGTTAGAATTTAAAAAGAAAAAAAAAAAAAAGAGAGAAGGGTTAATCTTTCAGACTGAGTTCTTTTCCACAGCAAACCCTGTACTCTCAGAGAAGATTTTTTTCATGACTCAGTCACCTTTGTCTTGCTCCTTTTTCATTCCACGGTAACTCAACTGAAATTGAAAGGCTTACATTGGTGTAAACAGCATGAGAGGTCACAGTGGAACAGATATGACTTAAACCGTGGAAAAGTTATACTTAGTGATTATCAATAGTTTCATAGTGACACATACTGTGAGTGGGTGACACTGCTCAGCAAATGAAGACTGCATCTCTAAGAGTTGCCTCTGCATGGTCCCTACTACAAGATTACACCCTAAATAAATCCCAATCCTATAAACATGAACCTTAGAGCTAATAGAGAGCAAAATTCATCTTCTTATGTAGTAGTGACAGACTAAAGGAAAGGAAACCCTTACCTACAATTATGAGGAAGTTTCTAACAGAGGACATTCCATTAGACATTGTGTAACATTCAGAAATGGAGTAGTATCTTATTGCTTTATTCACACAGCAATCTAAAATACTAACATGATCAGAAGCTATCAATAAACAGATCAAATGCTGGAAGACAATTAGCCCTGTGGCTTTAGACTTGAAAAGTGCTTAGAGTTTACGTCTAATCTCTCTGAAGTTGCCTCACGTTGTTAAAGTCATCCCATGCTTAAGTGCAACACCCACTAGATTTTGAAAAGAACCTCTGAATTTTCAGCACAAATGACAAAATTGCAAAAAAGTGTTGCCCTGCTTTACCTTCTTCTGTAAACTGCCATCCAAATTTGCGTGAATCTTGCAAGGCTTGTCCCAGTAAAGCTGCCTGGTGCATCAGTTTTTTTGGTATACAGCCCACATTTACACATGTTCCTCCAAGACCTGAAAGAAAAGAACAGAAAGTGTTTTTTTACACATCAGTGTGGTTGATCTCAAAGGAGAATCAGAGTCTCTGAATAAAGCTCCTTTCTAAGATGTTTGCAATGAAGAGGAATTTACCCCAGGAGCTTCCCAGAGGTGTAGGCGTGACAAAGTCCAGCACCATCACTTTTTTTTCATATTTGGCAGCCTCCTGCAAAACAAATTAAATAAGACATGTATGTAAACATTAGAGGTTAATTTTGGAGTAGATGATAACATCACGCATTGCTGAAAAGCTCAGTGACTTTTAATTAAGTAATAATGAATGATTTGCAAGGGAACGGCTAGAAAGTCATTAATCTTCTGCATTAATCTGCACACTCAGTAGGAAAAAAAAAAGATGAAAGTTAAAAAAATAGGCATTCATCCTGCTGCACAACAGCACAGCACCAGTTGATACACAGAAGACTCTGGGAGTCAAACCTCCTCTTCTCTCCTCCATCCTGTCAGTTTGTTCACACAATTTCCCAACACGCCATTTACTTTTAATGTATTTAACAAATTTTTCATCAACCCAGATTCCCCTTCAAAGACATTTTCTCAAACATTTGTTCAAAACCACATCAGACAATAACAGAAGCAGTCACATGGCCAAGCATTACAACTGTGCTTATCCAATCTTTTTTTCTTGTAGTAGAAAGGAACACTCAATTTTGAGTACGAGCTGTAACTGTCAGGACCAGCTTTTGCTCTTCAAGCTACTCAACGTGTGGCAAGTTCATTTTACTGTCAGGATGTGCAGATGTCATCCAGACTAGAAAAGTGATGGCTTATTTCATGATATTTCCTCTGAGAAGTTCCATCAGCAAATCTACAATCAATGTCTGTAAATGATACTGAGAACTGGAATTTCTATACGGATTCCATTGTGCCCTCTGTGCTTTTTAAGAAAAAGGCAAAAGTCAACGGTGGTAACCGGTACTAGAGAAAAAAAACACTTCAGAAAGTGCTGAATGGCTGAGAAACAACAACAGCAGAGTCCATCACAAAATGCAGCCAAATAATTGATACTTGGAGTAACCACAACTGCGTTGCATCAGACAGAGTTCTTAGACATGTAAGTAACAACAACTGTAGGCAAAGGATACAACCCTAACACCTTAGGTTTGGTTTGGGAGCAGCTGGACAGCCTCCAGCATTGTTACCAGTAATACTTGTTAATCCAAATAGCTGACAATCAGAATTTCAATTTTAAATGCACCTTACTTCATGCAAAATACAAATCATAATTCAGACACAGGATGTAGACACCTTTGGAAAATATCAGCGTACTGGATCTCTGCTTCTGGTAAGAGGTCAAGGCTGGCCCAGAAGCTAATTTCTATCCATTAGTAGCACCTCTGAGAAAGTTCTTCAGAAAGGGTTTAGGGACTGATATGTGTTATTAACACTCCTTTATAATGACAAATCTTACCCACAACTCAGAGAGCTTTACCAGCATGGAATGCATGGATTCCCAAACTTACACTCGGCTATAGGCTGACATAATACAGCACAGCATTGCATCACAGACAGACAGAAGCACTTCTGCAGAGCGATACACCCACTGTACCAAAACCTTCCCTGAAGGCTTTCAAACCTTACTGGCTTCAGTGCAGTGCTGCAGGAACACAACAAGGCTGCTTAAGGCTGCAGCTGCTGTGCATGAACTGATAGTAGTGGCCTGGCACTCGGCTGGGTCTGCGGTTGGGCTGCACAGAGTTGGTTTGGCAGCATTTGCACTCACTGTGGAGATGTGTTCTCCAAAATAACAAGCTCTGAGCACAACAGAGAGGGGAAAAGGAAGAGGTGCACACAAAGTTGCATGTGTCATATTGAAAAACACGCATTTAATCAATCCAGTTAAACTGCTTTGAACCTGAGTGTAGATATCTGGAGCTTAGTAGAAGAGCTGTGTAGCTGTTTGAGTTTATTTTGTTTTGGTTTTTAAAGCACTGTTTGTTAATTCACTAAAAAAAGGAATAATCCAAGTCAGAAATTTATGTGTGTAAAACAGTGTCACTTCGTGAAACTGCTCTGCAATAGGCACATTGCTACTGATAGTGATGTTGACTTTATTGCTCTATCATCTGCTGCTGTACTCTACAATCACTTGAAAACACTAAGCAGCAATATACTTTATGCACCAAGCTGAAGGAATAAGGCAATTTATATTCCTAGCTACACACCTTTTCTAGCCCACAGCTGAAAATGGATGCAATAAACATCATGGCTGTAGCTTCACAATTTAGCATATGTATAGAACAAAGCAGAGCAGCCTCCTTATGGAAATTTCAACAGATGGCTTTTTATTACTGCAAACCAGTTTTGCATTACTGCAAACTCCCTTTTACTCTTGTTGCTCTCTTCTGTCCTAAAACATCCTCATCCTCTAAAGGCCAGTGTCTGCTTTTCTTTGCAGCTTCCTGGAGCTTTTATTGATCTATGCTATCCTACAACTTGACAATAGTGTCCCTATGGATGGGAACACAGTAAACTACTGAAACAGATTACGGACATATGGCACATTGCAATCCACCACTCAGCACTGCACTCTACCATCATAATAGAAGCTCTTCTAATGGGTCAAGGTTGAGTGTGAATTCAACACCATGCTGAAATATTTTCTCCCAATATTCTTTTGCTTCTCAGTGACCTCCTTCACTTCTCAAGAACAAAAGAAATGCCTCTTGTCTAGAGGAATAATCCAGCTCCAGGTCTTGAACAGCAATGTAGTTTTACTTCTAGGAAGTAGAAGTAGCTCAATTCACTTCTAAGTAGTTAATGCTACCACAGCAAGAAGAGGTGAAATGTGCCTAACTACTGATGTAAAGGAGAGTTACTGACTTACATTAAATTTCAGCAAATTTCAAATATTTGGGATAATGATAACTCTAAGAGTTGGTATATTCTGCACCCCTCTGGATTCTTTTAAATTCTGCACCCCTCTGGATTAAAAGAATTCTAGATATGCTTCTAAAAGCAATATCCTAACCAAAAATCATAAATTATTTGGCTACAGGCAAGTACCAGACTCTAGAAATGAAGGGGCAGCTTCTCACTCTGCTTAAATATAGGCAAAATCTCCATTTTTTTCCAACTATAACCTCACAAATCCAAAATCTCCCCCATTGTCAAGAATTACAACAACACAGGTAACTATTTCTGAAGAGATATTGCTTTCAGAAAAAAAAAAAAAAAAGTAGGAACTTCCTGATGTTCATCTTGAATAGCTTTAGAAAATTTTCCATTATGAGTTGAATTTTAATTCAACTACTAATAAACACTGTCGAGATATCTACCTGTTTGCCAATGGCATCAGCTCCCATTAGTGGGGAACAAGTTTCATTCTGTTAAGAAGTATACCATAATATTTTTATGTTTCTCTTCTGCAGAACATAAGTAAAAGAATATTGTATAACTGGGGCTAGTTTCAAAAGAAATCCCACTGCCCAGGCAGAAATATTATGCCCCTATAGTGTTCAAGATATTCTCAACATCTTGGATTTGGGTGTCACCCACCTACTTACAAGGGAAGTATAAATTTTCTATTTTCTCTCTCGTACCTTGGCAGCTGCCAGACCACCTGAGCCCCCACCAATGACAATGAGATCATAGTCGTAGGAATGCGGCGCTGGTGCGTGCCCGTTCATTTCCAGCAGTTTCTGAGGCTTGCCTTCCTTATGTGCCTGAACAGAGAAAACAAAAAGCTTAGGGAACATTGAAACATTACCCACAGTATTCCAAAAATCAGCATTTTCGTTAGCAAATATTGTGGTAAGGGAACATAAGTGCACTTGAATTTTCTGAGCTTTGCTTTTAATTCACTTTTTAAAATCTAGCTTTCTTAATCCATCCTTGAATAGCTCAGTACCTATTAGGTAGCAAACTATGAATTTTCTTGTTCGTTGGTTGCAGAGCTTAGTTTTCCACATCAGCGCAACTCCAGTCCCTTCTCATACTGTGTACTCTAGCATCAGAGGGATACCTGCTGACCCAGGCACTCCATTATTTTATATTATTCTTTTAATCTGCCCTGGTCTTTCCCAATTAGTGTTTTTTTCCCCTACTCCTGCATATATTAGTAGGAAAATACAACAATTGTATACACCACAGTAATACTCTGCAATTACCAGCCTTACCAACTGAACAGACAGAACTGAACGAAGAAAACAATTTCTGAAAACTACACTTTTGTGACATGCTTGTGCTTATTCCTGCTTTGGTTTAGCATTGTAACTAACTTTGGTGTCAAATGGATCAAGTGTGATTGCTACAGCTTCACAAGAGGTTTTGTTTGTTTGTTTGATCAAATGACAAGTACCACAGGAAAAAAAAAAACAAAACACCAAAGTCATAAAATGCGTTTTCACAGCTGCATGCCACAAAGAACACTGCACTGTCTTCATATGTACTTCCTAAAATGAGCCTTTGTACTTTCATTTGCTAAGCTCTGATGTACCAGGACTTCAGACCTTCAAGCCTTTGGAGTAGCTGGCAAAATTCTCAATGCCTCTCAGCCTGCAGGAGAAGACCTGAAGTGACTTAATATCAGATTCCTCAGACGATGTATAGCAATGAGTATCATCTAAAATCATGTCAAAACTTTTAAGACCAAAAATGTAAACAAAGAAACCCATACTTAGTCACTTTACAAATCTGCTTGCTTTACCTCAAATGTTTCTCTCTGCCTAACTAGGTGAGACTTGGTTCAGTACTACTGGAATAGTCATGGTAAATAAAAGGAAAGGAAAAGGAAGTTTCCCTCCTCTTTTCATCTTTGTTTTGCATTAAGCAGCTCTTTGTGCTCAATCCATTCTACTGTCGCCTTCCTCTGAGGTTAGATTATTTCCGCTCTGTAAGTATAACCATGTCAACCCCAGAGACTGCAGCCATATCACAGGCAAACCCCGCTACCCCTCCAGCAAATCACACAGCGATGTCAGCAGAAATTCAGACTGTGCATCTGCCTGTAGAAAGGCACATTTTAATAGTATTTCATAACCCTGCGTAGCATGTTAATAGTAGAAACAAAACCTAGAAAACACCTGTGACCAAAGGCTAGAAAACACCTGTGGCTGTTGTGAAGACATCCAAAAATACCTCATCTTCCTTCCTCTTCTGCTGCTCCACCACCCCAGTATACAGCCCTACCATTGAATCTACTTTGCTCTTTGGTTCCCCTTCTTTCTACTTTTCTAACAGGGCCATTGACCAAGCTCAACCTTCCTAGTGCAGTCAGAGTTAAGAGTGAAAAAGGAGCATATATTGTACTGAGACGAGCAGTTTCACTTTGTTCATATTCAGAGACATAAAATTAGAGAAAGCGTGCCGCTCTTTTCCAAAGCACACCTTCTTGTTTGCTCAGTGGTGGCAACAGGACAGTGTGACATCAGACCCAACTACCAAGAATGGTATCTTTACAACGTATATAAAGAAACCACCATATCTACTAATGAAATTTGCTTAGATCACTACTTACATCATGCTACCTTTTTTTTTTCTTTTCTTTTAAGAAAAATTATGTTTTCACATGGATTAAGAAACTTCAGCTTTTATTCCCTAGTGTTTAGTTGATTTTTTTTAATTAGTTCTTCAAAATCATTCTTTATGAAAACATATTAAAAGTTCAGATCAGACAAAGTAGATGACAACCTTCCCCTATGAAACCACCTCCTAGAACCCTGCTCTAAAGCGGCACGGATCTTGACAAGCTCCATGTCCCATTTACCAGGGGAACTTGTTCATGACCATAATCCCACCCTGAGAATACATCTCCATCCTTCTCCCAAGAACTATGAGTTTTTAATAGAAAGCCTACATTCTTATTATTTTGCAATGTCAAAACTAAATCCTAGACTTTAAAGTGTGTTTCCCCCTACCTTT
Organism: Megaceryle maxima; assembly: GCA_024605025.1. Classification (NCBI taxonomy): domain Eukaryota; kingdom Metazoa; phylum Chordata; class Aves; order Coraciiformes; family Cerylidae; genus Megaceryle; species Megaceryle maxima. The sequence continues at coordinate 14,692 of JANHGN010001343.1, read as the reverse complement.
AAAGTTTCCTCATGACCTCCTGCTTGCTTCTCCTCTACAAAAACAACCGGCTGTGAAGTCTCTGCCGTTACTTCGCACTGTCCTTTTTGCAGCTTCTGTGCTCCCTCTGTGAAATAAAGAATAAAACAAGGTAGAGTCTGGAGAGACGTCCTTTATGAAGGCTGTGCTCCTCAAGCAAAATTGTCTGTGGGAGTGGCCTGGCAGCTTCATCACTTCCTCATCAGTGGCATGCCTGTCTCAGAGGAACGTTTCCTAAGGCAACTGATGAGTCATTTGCAACGTTAGGATGACTTGCTATATTTTTCTCTTTAATAAAATCCCATATGAGAGTTAGCTTGGATTTCAGGATTTTTTGCCAGTCTAACAATATGCTTGGAAAAAAGCAAGGAAATAACATTTGCTGTGGCTAAGCCAGAAGCTTCAGTCTTAAAGGAAAATTATTTTTACTTTTCTTGCCCAGAATGTGATTTCTTATTCTGAAATGCTGTCATTTTTTGTCACTCTTCTACTGTTTAAACTGAATTAGAAGTTTTTATATTTTCACCCTGCAATTAGTTTCCTGATAGCTTCTTTAGTTCAATATATTGATGTAATTTTTTTTTTTTTAATCCATGCAACTCTCCCCCACAAATAACTTTCGCCATGTGATATTGCTCACACTATAAGATCCTTTAAATAAATGTATTCAAAAGTCTGGAAGAGATCTGTTTGCCCATTGGTCATAACTGATTTTTTTATATATATATAGGAGAGATATATATCCACAAAGAAAAGTTAAGCATATTAATGGAAATGAAAAAATTAACATCTTTACACACGGTGATACTTTATTTGTTATGACATGCAAAAAGAAAGAAGAAAATCTAATACTCCATTATCAGCTCTGCCTTCCTCCACATAACTCTGAATTACACTAAACTTAATTTCCAAGAAATGGGTCAGTGCGCGCTTGTTTTGTACTTAATCACATACATACTTTGTACTGCACAACCAGCATTAATTAGCAAACTCCACCACGTGCACATACTTGGACAAACAGCCATACTGGATGCGTACGCCTTCCTCGGGCACTGAGCGCACAAACCCAAAGGGCATTCACAAATGCAAAAAGGCAGCCCTTGAAAATTGGTCTGTAATCTTGACATCTCCAACTTCTCCTCTGAAGCTTAGTGATAAAATTCCTTCATCTCACGAAGGTAGTGGGAAGAGTATTCTGCTGATGTTGGAAAGGAGTTTAAAGATCAGAGTTGTTACGCAACAGTTAATGGTAATATTAGTGATGGATAATACTTGGCCTGTTCTAGCTTGAGGAAGGAACGCAGGAATTAATCTCTGTATATACACACGCATGTAAATAAGAAAAGCAAGAACATGGGTTTTGAACACTAGTCACAGTCTTCATAAAAGATAATTTTTTTCTTTAATATATTATCAAAGCTACAGTCCTGCGTGTACCTGAAGCAACTGAAGCCTTACACTTCATTCCTAACAAGTCTGAACAACCTCAGGAATGTTCACCTAAAACTGTATCTTCAGTGAGATAACAATCTAGTCATTAGACAACACAGGCATTTATACAAACATCTCTAATTATTTTCAGGTAGATCTATGCTAGAGGTGCCTAGCTTTAGCAATAGCCCCAAAACCCAAAGGCAGCCGTAACCTCTGGCAGAGACTTGAAAGGGTTTGTCTGCAGGCTGCTGTTACCAGGGGCCTCTCCCTTGTTGGTTCAGGCAACCTGCCACAGGCAGGATGACAAAGCAGAAAGTGCTTTGCGTGTCACGTGCTTGCTCTCCATAAAGTCCCATCCATTCATGGCAACTACAACACACAGTCCTGGTGAATCGATACTTTCCAGAAATCAATCACGAGATACCTTTTTGCAGAGTGAGACTGCTAAGGAGATCCCAGACCTCAGAGAGAGCCACTATGGGTAATCTTCAGAGATGTAGCGGAGAGGACGACCCTCTCTGCCTGTAAGAATCAGCGTCACTCCAAGTCTGTAGCAACTCACAGCCATTGCAGGAAGATCCAGCGAGGCTCTCAGCCCACACTACCACCTTCTTTGGTTTTTGTTAATTCCCACCTAGAAGACAGCTGCTGTTGAGTGCTGCCCCCACCTATGACCTGACAAGTGCTCCTTGACATGGGGTGAATCAAACAAATCACTACTGTCAAAAGGGGACAAGCCTACTCTCTTCCACCACACTGGGTTTTTTTTCTTCTTCTTGCTGTCTGCATACTTGGCACCAGCTCTAGAAGCCAATGAACCCTTATGTGAGCTAAATCAACCCACTATCCTAGGAAAAAATTAACCCAGGAGCAGAAAAGATGTGGACAGTTTCCCACGAGCTTAACAAGCTCAGCCAGCTCAGGGAAGGATCCCGTGAGCACTGCAGCCAGTGCAAGGCAGAAGGCATATACCCATACAGACCAGCAGGGAGGAAGAGGAGACAGAAACATTTCTCTCACTGGTAGCTGCAAAACTGACAGTTTTGCTCAGCAGCTTGTTAAACCAGCAAGCCCCCCACCTTTTTAGCATTTACCTGAAGCAAACTACATTAAACTACACTGTCACTTCTTCAGAAGAGTTTAAAACAAAACAAAACCAACCAACCAACCAAAAAAAACCTAACAGTGAAACAACTATGGTATTTTTAATCCATATCCTTCCTTATTGGGAGTGAGCTTCCTCAGAAATCAAAGTCCTCCCTGGTACTGAGGCCTCTGAACTTTTGACTGTTGGTTGTGTAACTTCTGGTGAGGGTGAAAAAAAGGCACAATTGGTTTCAGAAGGCCTTGACCAGGTGGGAATGTGACCAGCCCAACACAACAGCCTGGACCAGCTTTGTGAGCAGAACTGCTCCAAGAAAACAAAAACAAAAACAAAAACAAAACAAAACAAAATCACCTTTGTCTGCAAAAGTGTCCACCCAGGGATGTGACAGGCAGCTGGGGCAGGACATAGGGACCCATGGAAAGCACCTGCCCTTCAACTACTTGTCATGAAGATCTGTAATTATCACTTCAAGGAAAAGGTCTTTGCTGATTTACCTAGATTTTCTCTATCACACAGAAGGACACTATGAACAAGAACATCATCTCATTTTTACAAACAATGCAATTAAAAAAATAGCTCTACTCCAGTAATTCAGAAGATGCCTCTAATTTTGTAGTGCTTATGAACAAACACATAACTTGCTTTACAGGCTCATCTTCAGGGATCTGAGAAATGCAAGAAATTTCATGAGGATGAACATTTACCTCACACTCAAGTTAACTTTTACATGGAGAAATTTTTGGCTTTCCCTTCTCTGAGATTTACTCATTTCTGCCCTTTCAACACAGTCACTCCCTCCTCCATTGTGTAAACTCAAACATTTGGAACTGATGGTAACAGAGCCATTATGTCATCCAGATTATGACAAGGGAAAAACCCCAGGCCTTTAAAATACACACTTCCAGCCTGGACCATATCATAGACAAGGTATGAGAGGCTGCTTTGCAATCAGCTGAACTGACATAACTGTGAAGGAATGGAAACCTGGGGCAGGATGCAGGGAAGGATGAGAACCTCTTAAGCTGCCTTTGCCCCAACAGGAATCACAATGCACCCGCCCTTCCCTCAGGGCCAGGATCAGTGGGTGGAAATTAAAAAATAATACTTAGAACCTGTACTCTGGTGTAAATTAGACCTTCAGTTTACCTCACACACTTTATTTTTTACTGCAACAGAGACACAGTGCAGCCTTACAGCTAATCAAGAGAAGTGACGACCCTGGCTATTGTAGAAGACGTATCAGAACTTGCTTAGATAAGTGCTCCATGTGCTGTGCTCTAGTGATCCTCACCAAGAACCACTGGTACTTTTGGCAGGATAAACTAGCACAGCCCTGTGGCTATTCTCTTTCTTTCCAAGTGCTGATTCAGCACTTGGCTGCCTTGTCAGAGAAGGTATAAAGGTAGCTTACAGGTACACTTCCCTCTTCACCTGAACTCAGCCAAAGTCTGAGCCCATAACAAGTCAGTAATGTTAAGACAGGCCAACCCAACATAATTTACACATGCAGATTTCAAGGCTTACTGACAAGCACTTGTTAATCAAGAGTGAACCACTGATGTCACACAAATGCTACTTCTGAAGGCTGATACCATAGAACGGTTTGGGTTGGAAGGGACCTTAAAGACCATCTAGTTCCAACCGCCCTGCCCCAGGCAGGGACACCTTCCACTGGACCAGGTTGAACAGGGTGGGTAAAGCATGAGTTTCCACTACACTTCCTCAGCAGAGATTTAATAAAGCCAAATGACCACTTCATGATGTGACTTCAATACACTACACGCTCTTAAGACTCAATGGCACTCATCTTTTACTCTCTTCATGCAACTTTGCTCTTGTCCTGGGGGTTTAGATGGCTTTGAGTGTATGCAAACCTTGAAACCTGCTGTCTACCCACAGGACTAAGATACATCTTATGCCCAATTACAAGTACCTCTAGCCTTCTCTCTGACATTACCTACTTGTCCTTAACTCCTGTGCAAAGCACCATGTGTGATCGCTGCATGGAAATGATACATCTAGAGTAAAATCTTTACTTTCCCTCCTAAGTGTCAAATATTAATAAAACAAACCCCAGATGGTGAAAAACCCCACCTTTTGCACCTACTTATACAAGCAGAAGCTTGCAACAGTTGCATGTGCTCCATATGGTTCATAATTTTAGCATGCAAAGAAGAAGTTTCATGGTGAGTGGAGGAAACAAAGACACTTCACAAATGCCACAAACAGACGAATCTTCCCAGGGTGAAAGGCTGATTTCTCACTGACTGCATATGCAAGCACCAAGGAAGAAGTTAAGAAAGACAGATGTGCACCCAGTCCTTCAGACCGCTTGCTTGCTTATCTGATTGGTGCAGTTCAAGTGAAAAACAAAGAACTTTTGAGCATTTGAATAGCTCCTTCACCTGCAGAGTGTACAAACATTAACTGATAAGACTGAATGGTGAAATCACTTTCATCCTTTTCTCCCTAGATCACAGGTCTGTTTTATTATCTGCTGGCTTCCCACACTTGCAGTCGTCATGGAGCACAAAGAAAACATCATAAGCGTAAACCCAGAGAACAGCCTCGATGATCCTCTGCTTCTGCCAGTGATTTGCTTGACTTATGTCCAAAAGGTGTTTAAGGTTTGAAATGATTGTGATAGGAAGCATCCATTCAAAAGCAGATGCATAGATTTTCTTTGCTTTATGCTCTCTCCATGTCTGACCAAGAAGCCCTTAAAACCGTTGGTGAGAGTTACTTTATTGTTACTGCATTTTCTTAGCAAACCCTGACTTGATATAAATGACAGCAGATCCAAAACAGTCCTAACTTCACTAAGGGACTGGTTGTGTAATCTGGATCACTAATGTCTTTTTCTACACCCATTTCCTTAAGCTTACCAAATTCATGAACAAATGTGAACAGGGTGTTTCATACAAAACACCTTTTATTCTGGAAATGGAGTTGGGAATGAATGCTTTGGGATCAAAGGAAGAACAGACACTGCCCTCCTCGGACCCTGCCCGTTGAAAAAGAGAACTAGACCCTCGTGATCCCTCAGCTTTATACCGAATATGGCATATATGGGATGGAACCCCTCACTGGTGAGTTTAGGGTCACCTATCCTGTCTGCTCCTCCCCCCAGGTGCAGCCTTTCACTTTCTGCACCCCCAACATGTCACACAAGATTTAGCAGTGCCCTTGGTCTGAACAGAAGCCAGTATAAGCCAGAGCCTTTCTGCACACCAGTCCTTGGCAGTAACTATAAATGGTGAGTGTTACCACTGCTAGAAGCAGACACTGTGAAAATCCACTGTTAACTTCTGAAAGTACAGTTACCCAGAAGAGCCTTAACTGAAAACTGAAATCACTGAACAGAGTTAGTTCTATTCTGGCTCAAATCGGGATACGGAGGAATGATGAATGCCAGATCAAACGAAAGACTTTCCAGCACAATCTATCTGAGGGCCTGATTCAAAGTTCATACCTAATGAAAAGCTCCCACCCAAACAAAAGCCTTAAGTGACAAAATTCTCCCCTTTCAGCTTGAATTTCTAATGAACATCTGGGGACTGACTCAGCAACATCCTCCAATCTGCTTTTCACTCAAGATGGGTCAGCAGTGTTTTGAGGGCTGCAATCCACCACCTTTGCACCCAAGAAAAATGAGAAGGGTTGCTAATGTAAGGCAAGAAGCTCGCTGATGGAATATCCCCTTCTCAGCTCCTACACAACCAGGCACTCAGGCTCATAACCTGTCACATCCTGATAGTCTGCAAAAGGGGCTCTGAAACTGGCCGCAGTTCCTAGCAAAAGAAGTAACTCCTACTTCCAGGTATTTGTTTTCCTTTTGCTTTTCTAAGTATCCATGCAGCCAAGATGAAAGTCCAAGCATAACATGAAAAAAATAATTGACTTTACTCATTTCAGCAGGGATGTCACTGTACTCCTTGGATTGTTATAAAAAGTCCTGTAACAGATGTTTCTGCCATAATAGTTACGGCACCTGAAACCCCAACCCAACAGGACTTGGGCTGTCTCGCAGGCTTTCTTGGTAGTGCTCTCACCTCAGAGTCCGGAGCAGTACCAGACAATTGGTACTTGCCCTAGAAAGTCTTCAGCCTTTACTCTTTCCTTATGTAATTGTTTACAGTAAACCATATAGGAATTAGCCAGGTTGCTCTAATTAGCACTAATAAGGATGTTTGCTGTGAGCGTAACATCACATGCTGACCTCAAATATTGCTAGAACATCTGCAATACAAACTCTGTTGGCTTAAACAGAACTAATTGTATAAATTAAGCAAAGGTAAACTTCAGATTACCTCTTCCTCAGTGAGAAGGTAGATAATGCTAAATTAATTAGGTATCTTTAACCACTTCCATCTTCCATTTTACTTAATTGTGTACTAAATTAACTAGGTTACAAAAAACTCAATATAAAACCTTCTCTGCCTCTAGAACCGTAGTAAAAAGCTGTAACATCTCATATACAGATTTACATGCGATCTGTATGGAAAACATAATCTTATAATACCAGTAATTTTAATATGGATTTTTGTCTATTCCCTTCAGAAGTCACTGTTGCTTTTGGGTTTAGCCATATTGGTGTAATGCTTTGTCTAATCCAAATCAGGACAACAGAAGCTGATTTCTGGTATGACTACCAGTAAGTGTATCATGCTCACAGTGCCATCCATACTCACTCACCCTTCATTTGGGATGACTTGAAAAAACTGAGCTTCCTGATTTTTTCCTTTAAATTCTCTGTGGCAAACATAAACCTGTGGCTCTCACAAGCTGTGATTAACACTCACGATTTATTTTTATTTTTTTTTAAAACAACTCTGACAAGAGGAGGGAGTATCACCAGCCAGACCTGAACAAGTGTGACACCTGAGGCACAGAGAGGTGACACAGTACTCAGCAGGGCTGGAGCAGGATCTCCCAGTGCTAGTGCCACTTATTAGTCCCTACCACAATTGGCCATGTCTCTACCACATCTGAAGCCATCTATTCATTCCCACATGTCTCTTTGTAATCAGGGTTGCATTTGAGTCAGAGAGAACATTAAAAGAGGTAGAAAACAGAACACACATAATCTTTTTTCTTTTTTTTTTTTGTCAAACAAGCCAGTATTAACAGTGAACATAGTTAAGGGGAAACATGCTTTTTGCAGGTGATCTCCTAGAATGAGCATGAAGTTTAAGGCAGGTACTGCACCATGGAAGGTACTTTGGTCCTTGGCTCAGAAGCCTACCATTCCCACACACCCCATCCCCCAAGCAGGGCTTTTTAAGAGAGGGGGTGGAGGGGGAAAATCACTTATTTTAGTCAAGAGCAATCAAATTTTCTTGTATTTGAAAAACAAAAGGATTTGGGCAGAAAAAAAATAATCCTGCTTCTAGCAGCCCAATGAACAATGACTTAGCATTTCTACGAGGTGAGCAAAGCAGGATGACCTAACAGGTTATATTAAGAGGCCCTCTGAACTGTCTTGCCAGCAAAGTGATACGACAAACTAATCTCACGCACACGGGGTTTGTCAAAAGGTCTGGCTGGAAATGGTTGTGAAAGATGGGTATAAAACAATTACCATCTTATGTTCTCATGAGGTAGAATTACAGAGACATGCTTGCTTTCTGTCAGGCTGTGCAAACAGTGGAGTTAAGGAAGTTAAGAGCTTCCTTCCCACCATACTGGGGATGCAACACAAAAACATGGGCGAGGTGACCATGCCAAACAACACTTTCTTCTCCAAGCAGCTAACTCAACAAGGAAATCAGGCAAGTTTGCTAGAATAAAAGATGAAATGAGACATCATCTCATTCATTAAATTATTCATTTCATTTCACTACATAAAACAAGTTTATTAGCAGATTTGTAGGAAAAGCTAAGACTACGCTAGACTAAGCTGTTACTCTTTTCTATGGAAATAGAAGTATTTGCATACTTTACTTACTTCCTCCCTTTGTATTTGTATCTCTTTTATGGAAATAGAAGTGCTGGGTCAGATAGCATTGTAATAGCCAGAATTTACAGGAGATTGCACTGTTCTGTGAGGTTTACCATAAATGAGTCCGACTACATAATCAACAGTACAAGGCACAAAGAGTACATATAGGAAAGGCACTGTGATAAGACAGCACCAGCTGTGAGCATTTTGGCAGAAAAAAACCCACAAGGATACAAGGTAAAACCAAACTGAAGATGAGAAAAAATGAGATGGCATCAGATAGAGCTTGGCAAGTTAGAGGATGGGTCCTTGAGGAAGACCTACAATGTCACACCACCCTCAAAAAAGGAAGTTACTGAAAAGCATGAATGAGGAAAACATGAACAAGTGCACAAAAAGAATTTTGCAAGAAATACATAAGTCAAAATGCTACAGGCTGGAAAGCAGCTGCACTAAAACAGGCAAGTATCAAAAATGAGGCATCAAAAACAGAGGAGGCATCAATGACAAAAACTTCTCAAGAGACAGCAGCTGTAAAGTGCACTCACTTAAAACCAACAAAAGAAGGAGAGTAAGCTACTAACTCAGCATACTGAATAAGCCACAGTGCAAGATTTTATCTGGTATTTGGTTTGTTTTCTACAAACAAAATCAAAATGATAGCAGGATGTCCAAGCAGGCTTAACAGAGGAAAAACCTTCAGACAGGAACAAGCAGTGAAGTTTTATCTGCAAGGGAGTCTTGAAAATAAAGAAACTATAACAACGGACTGGAAAAAAGGAAACCAGTACCTTAAGCTGTAAGGGCCAAGCACTGTTCCTGTTCACAGCAGATATCAAGGGGATGTCATAACTGTTAACAAGGGTAGAAGAAGAATACAGGCAATAGTGTTGCCACATCCAGGAATGAAGTCCACTTTACTCTTCCCCACAAAGAGTGCTATGACACATCTATTATTGTTATACCTGAGCGGTTCACATGGAAATTACATGGTCAAAACACTTGCAGGAAATACTGCAAAAATAAAAATATTTGCAGCCTCATTACTCACTCACCACACAGAAATGTCAACACAACTTAATCACCATCAGTGTTTGTACTCCAGCACAGAACTAGGACCAAAGTGGATCCCCTGTCATTCTATCTCACAGTTATGATGCATTCAGAGGCTCTCGTATTAGCACTAAAAATGAGGAGCAATGATTTTAACAATACTTTGTTAATTCAACTCAAATTTCATTCCCGGTCTACTTTTCAGTTCCACCAGAGAGCATGTGCCATGCCCTGAAAGGAACCAAGCAACTTCAACATCCATGAAAGTCAAACTGAACTGAAAACACAGCTGCTCATAAAATTCAACTAGCATGAGGATCAAGGAGGAAAAAAAAGCAGTACTTTAGGTGATTCCCATAGAAACAAACTATGCTTTACAAAGCAAAAGCTCCAACCCAGACTATCTTAATTCTTGTATGTGTAGGGTTAGCCCCTTATGGTATAGTTTTTGATTTTTCTTATTAATCCTTTCTGTAGTAAAACACACGTTTATAATACAGGAAACTGAAGTAGCACAGAGACAAATTAACAACAACAACAACAACAACAACAACAAAAAATCAGGAAAAGCATATCATGCATGTTCTTTCCAATTTCATACCTTTACACCCACAAAATGTCATAAATGCTGCATACTCAAAATGTAATTGTTGAAGTAAACTGAATGCTATTTAAAAATTGTAGGATAACCTTTTTGAAAGCACAAACTAAGGACAAGAGAATGTATTTAATAACCGTGGTATGGAAAACACTTTATCTTAGCATTTTTACTTTTTCCTGTGCTGCCACCCTTTTCCTTGTCGATTTTGCTCATTGCCAGTTTGCTACAGCTTGCTTTTTAAAACATCTTACACTGAAAGAAAAACTCTTATTATTCCCATTGACAAAATGATGGAAGAGTGGGAAGAACACCAGGGAGTAATGAAGAAATTCTAACTGCTAGGAAAAGGCTGATTTCTTCTTCCTACTACATGTAAGTTTAAATATGCCTTGTCCAAAAGATGTTTGCAGTGCAAATATAAAATAAACACCTACTGACTAGGGTTAATTTAAGATTGTTCATGCTTTCGAGTAATGAGTAATTAGCTTATTTCAATTATGTTTTGGTTTTAAAGTAAATTCCTTATCTCTTTTCATTTCTGTAATTATTTGATTTTAATCTTCTATTTAACCTCTTCAACAGCACCCACAACTCCCATCTCTTGTCCTTGATGGATATGAAAAAAATTTAATCGTTCCTTCAGGCAATAGACATTGGGTTTCAGATAATAATCCACTGGTATGTGACCACCTGAGAAGCTAAGCTGCCTAGGTGCTGAAACATAAACCTTGATGTCACAGTTTAAACCAACTTTCCTGGAGAATTACTTTAAGATGCTGCTAGAGTTGTCAAATGGGCAGCAGGGAGCAGTAATGTCTTCAACTGAAAAACCAAAGATACGAAACAACATATAAACCAAAGCCCTAAATGAGTCAACTTCACAAGGCTGAAAAAGCTCCTTAAGATGCACTCTTCATTTCTGAGTTCGTGTCAGTCAACACATCATCTTGCAGAGGAACTAGGCTTGAGTTTAACTCCATAGCTGTTTATGCTGCCCCTGACTCTGTGGTACTGCACCTGTCTAACTTTCAGGATCTTACTTAAAGCGAAATCGGGTATTTCTAAATCATAATGGCAGCATTAGGTTAAGTGAACTGGTGGGGGTTAACCCTAACTGGTCTCAGGGCACTGCACTGCCCTTCAGGGCATTACAGCTTGACTCTTTTGATGGTGGTTTGAGAGTTTTCATTTTTTTCCCAGTCCTTCCTGTTAGGGTGAAGGAACATCCAGTGCTTCCAATGTCAGGCTTTTGACTCAAGACTGGAGGGTTTTATGTTGATATAACTGAAAGATATTAAGCAATATGGAGCCATAAGAATAAGCCTATTTCAGGAGTTTTAATTGTAATAAACCTCATATTTGTATTTGCCAACTCCTGCTGAGCTCCCACCTTATGCAATTTCTTGCAACACAGGCATCTTCATTGTTTGTTTGACAAGTCTCTGACAATTTTTATTCTGCATAAAAAGACTATAAATATATAATATCTTAAAGCTACCAAGGTGCTTTAGCTTTAGTGTTGTCAAATTACTGCATACATAAAATATCTTTAAAAACAGACCCCTTTCCCAAGAATTTGGTAGAGCTTCAGTAGAAGATGCTCAACAAAATACTACATCCTAGGAGTGCTTTTTCATTTATGTAGAACTACTGTTCAGCAGCAGATGTACACATAGGTTAATTTCCAGGCATTCATCACTTTACTCTTTTTTTTTAAAATTATTATTTTTGTTTTATTTTTGGGGCAGGTTTTATGGACCCAGTGAGAGCACAGTTAATACTACATCCAAGGAGCATCGGAGACTGAAGTTCTGACTCCAAAGAAGTACAAAGCAGACAGCCAAACCACAGATTTTCCCCGTTCTGCTACGGCAACACGCCTCAGTCCTGGAAGACAGACATTACCTCCACGGATCAGGTGGCCATTCAGCTCCCACCTGACTCCAAATCTTTTTTCCTCTTCAGCGCACGCTTGCACAAGCTGCCTTCTCCCTTGAGGCAGCAGCTTGTGCCCTGGGAACCTGGTGCCAGCAGCGCTGCCTGCACAGCCCCCGAGGCCAGGGTCCCACACCCTGACTCAGGCCGCGCAGCATCTCCCCCTGCTCCTGCAGGTGAGATGATGCACACAGCCCTGCCCAGCCCCGCTGCCAACTACGCTGGCCTCAAAGAAAGCAAGTCAGGAGAAGTAAATAAGCGTCACAAGTTGTGCTTAGGAAGACGCACCTAACACACGAGGACGGATCTATGGTGAAGCCACATTCAAGTTGTTTTGCAGAGCGGTACTCCCGCACCCGCAACACCCTCCTGAAAGCGGCCGGCAGCAGGGGAGAGAGATCGAACCCAACTGCGCTCTGCTCCGACCTCCCCGCTGTTTTATACCGGGAAATCAAAACCATTTCCTTCGACCACCCCCGCGCTGGGAGCCCACCGCCCCGAAGTGCTACCGCGCAGATGCCGGCCGCCGCTTACCCGCCGGCCGCCGCCGCCGCCGCTCGGGGCCGCCGCCGGGGGCCTGCCGCACCGCTTTGCTCTTCCGCAGCGCGCTTCCCATGGCGCGGCTCAGCGCGCAGCGCAGCACCGCGGCCGCGCAGCCACCTTCCCCCGCCGCGGCGCCCCGACCCAGACCCGTCGCCAATGGCGACGGACGCGGATCAGACCCGGCCGCGGGGCCGGCGCGACCCCTGGCGGCTCCCGAGGCCGCGCTGGGCGCGGGCGGCCGGTGGCCCCCGCGTTGGCTCCGGGCCGGGCGGCCCCAGGTGGAGCCGCGGCCGGGGAGTCGGCCGGTTTCACCGGGCCGGTTTCCACCCCCGTTTTGCTCCCGTGAGGCGGGCAGCCGAGGGAGCGATGCCGGCTCAGCACCGGCCGGGGCGGTTCGGAGGGAGGCTGCCGGCTGACCTGCCTGCTGCGGTCTAAGGGATGCTGGGGTTAGGAAAGCATTCGGGAGCTGTTTTAGAAATACTTTTTTTTTTTCCTCACAATTAATGGTTCATTCTAAGAAATCTCTCGACACTCTAACTGAACGATTAACTGTGTGAGGCAGAAAGTCAGCTGAAGCTTATCACACTGCGCCCTTCTGGGCTCTGGACGCTTTGTCATCATTATCTCGCGGTGCTGCCCAGGTCATAGCCCCATTATGGTGGCTTTCACAGGAATATGTGTCAAGAGGGGTGCCTGACAAGAAGGATTTTTGGTATAAACCGAGAAAACAGTATAGGATGAAAGCCATGACCCTATAATCCAACAAACCTGCACACAAATGTCTGCCTTTGCCATCGGCTCCAATTTGAGCTTTCTTCCCTCTTTGCGTGGAAGTGTGTGACTTGTTATACCACACACAGTGATTTGTCTGATCCATCTGCTTGCTTGTGGCAAATTCCGACATTTATTTGAAAGGTTTTAAAGAGATGCTAAGCCATCCATTAATCTTTCTGGTGAATGCATTTTCTTTTCAGTTGCACACACTGACTACCAGGCTGCATGAGCATGGAGGCTGCTGTAACGCTAACACACCACAACAAAATGTACTCTGTAGACTCAGCAGCTCTTAGTCTAATTCCTAACACAACCATCAGGCTGCTCTGTGGTCCTGTGTCATGTTAGGCATCCCCTCTCAGTGTACCAGTGTAAAATGTAAATGTCGTGTCTATTTATCCTAGAACCCCTTCAGGGTTGTGATTTTGTTACCAATGCTTTTAGTACAGGACCCCAACCACGTCAGCTCTCAGAGCTCACCCACAAAAATAATAATGAGTGACGGAAAAGGACTAGAAGGAAGGGAGGAATGAGAACAGGATGGTAACTTTGAGTCTTGAGGTTTAAGAGGCATCGCCTGCCTCCCTGCCCTCAGCTCTGTTGCACATCAGCAGTTACTTTCTGTTGCTGTATTACTCTTCCACTCTGCAGAGAATCTCCAGTGTCAGCTGGAGTTTCTAATACCCAAAAAAATACAGCTAAACTTAAGACTCTAGGTAGAAAAATGTCTCAGAACAATCTGTGGGAATGATCACCATGATTTTAGAAATTATGCCTTCAATATCTATAATAGCAAAAATTACTGTGATAATGAGGATAATAATTGTTATGGGCATTCAGGGATTATGATAGCTTCAGTAATAAAGCTATTAAAATAATTTGCTGGGCAAGCTTTGGGAAGGAGCTCTATTCCACCAAACCCTATCCCAGTACTTTCATTATACGGGGACTACCAGCTGGCAAGTCAGTCAATTTGAGAAAAATCAAGTTTAAAAAAACACCTTGGAGTGTTCTTACCATCCTTTAAATTGTTCATCAGGCTTCAATTTGCTTATTGTTTTGCAATTATGTTCTAATCACATTTCCTTTCATTTAGAAAAGAAAAAAAGTCTTAGTTTGCTGTGGTGAAGATGCACTGAAGCAATGGTAAAAATTAAGTTCTAAATTTGAGATGTTTGAAAACCAGTGCGTCAAAAAATCAGAACTATTGTCCTGGTTTGAGTGAGAACAGAACTAATTCTGTTCAGTGGTTTTACTTTTCAGCTCAGTTCTTCTAACTGCACTG